>PVJI01004194.1:0-112975 GCA_004026765.1 Micronycteris hirsuta | reverse complement strand
GGTCAATTGTTATTATGTGTCAGTTTTGTGCCAGGACCTGAGCTGGTGCCAGAGACAGAAAGATGACTGAAATATGGTCCCTGCCCTTGAGGACTACTCCTTCCAGCAAGGAAGACAGTAACGTATAAATAGAAACCAGAAACAAATAACTAGATGAAAATTTATTTTCAAGAAGGAAGTCCCAAAGCCAAGTTTCTGTTTACCATTCAAGGAAGAACAATGCAAACAGCACCCAGAGTCTCTTAGGCCCAGCCTTCACATTTGGAAGAGAGTCCCATCGAGCCCATGCAATAACCTACAGCGCGCTAACTTCTGTTGTAATCTCTTAGTGGTTGCAAAATGCCCATCTATCGTTTTAGCTAAATGGGATTTGGGTGATTACATTCCTTCCAGCTCTAAATTTCTATGTTCTATGAAATACATAACTAATGACAGTTATGGTTACCCAGACACATATACAGGAGTGCTGAGGGGTGCTTAGAGTGATAGGAGTGTCTGGAGATGAGCGAGTCAATCTAGGAGGGTTTAGCAGAGGAATGCCCACACAGGAACTCCAGTAGGGATGAGAGCGCTTTCCTGTCACTGAGACTTCCAAGTGAATAACGGCCACAATCAGAACCATCACTTGTGCTAAATACAAAGAGTTTACACATGTATGTTTCATTAGAAAGTAAGACAATACCATTTAATAAAATGTTATAGTTTCATTGCACATATTTATTTTCTACACCCTACTGCTTCCAAAAAAATGGATTTGAAATCACTTGTAATGAAAAACATCTACACAATAAGAGGACTCTGTAAACAGTAAAACAGATGAGAAGTAACAGAAAAAACTAGCATGAATGAATTGATGAAAATAGAACAGGTCCCCAAATAATGTTGTTTTGTTCAATATCATTCATTATGTTGGTGACATGCTGTAGGAACTTAACTCTTGCTTATATCAGTTGGCCTATGGAAAAATTGGTTTTGTTAAACGTTCTGCCATAGTTTCAACAACCTACGAGTCAACTACATAAAGTTAGGACTGAACCATATTTATTTCTGAGTGTCATGGTAGCTAAGGCAAAATGTAAAACATCCTGGATTACACTGTCCTCATTAATTGATTAAAAACAGAATATCAGTTTATCAGCATCTCTTTATAATTTTTGAGGAGAACTTATCATGTAGATCTTTGTGAAAGGGACTTTGAAAAATATGAGAATATATTCAAGAGCAGATTTTTACAAATACCTTAAGTCGATGCTCAATAAAACATCAAAGCATATAATCAAATTATAGTCTGTGTAGGACCATCTAATATAATGTGGCTGCTAACAATAGAAAGCTATTTTTAGAAGGAATGAACAAAGGTCCTGTCCTAGAGACTCTTGTGTAAACTGAATGTCCTAAACTCAATTGCCCACCCAGCTCTGCTGTCACTTGGCACACGTTTACTGTGTGACCTGGAACTTCGTAACAAGATTTTGAGGGGTACTCTGAATTCTCAGTCAACACTTAATGACCGCTTGGCCAAGGTAAGACTCAGTCCACCAAGCACTAGTACACAGGATCACAAAGAGTTCTTTGAAAGAAACAGCCTCTGTACTCAGTGGGCTCATCCTGAACTTCACTATAAGCCATTGGCAACACCGGATAACCTTCCCAATGGACCAGGCTCATTTCCAGAGTGCTATTTGAAAGACCAGGGCTGCTGATGCTTCATTCTCTCTCCAGAAGTTCAAGCGCATGGATTCCTCTAGTTCCCCGGACAGATGCTGATTGGTCCCTTCGACATCTCAGGCTTGGTCCAACTCTGACCACTAGACATCTGCCCAGGGGCTGCCTAGCTTCTCGTCCCTACGAAAGGAGCAGCAGCACTCAGCAACCAGTACTATTCAAAGAGCAGCAACCTCAGAAACCAAAGGTGGACCTTCTGGAGTAAGACGGGATTCCAACAACCGCTCTCCAAACTTGGTTACACAGAATTTTCTGGAGAATTTAGAACTCACTTCTTACCCAGAAATCTCCAGACTGCCCTAGATCCACAAAGCAGATGCAGAAAGCCCCAGAAGCCCCTAAATCACTTTGGGCCTCAAAGATCCAACATGCAGCCAAGGAGAGTCAGGATAGAAGGTCAGGATGGGCCTTTGTATCTTTGTACATGTTCCTTCCAGCTGGATGGATCTGCCTCTTTCTTGTTCATCTGTCAAAATCCTATTCATCCTTCAAAATTCAGGAAAGGCATTATCACGTTTGGAAAGTCTGCCCTAAAAATTTCTTCTCTCCATGAGAATAAATCATGTCCAGCTCAGTACTATTTTTTACTTTGTATAGACTTTATTGCTACCTGTAGCATTTCACGTATTTATTTCTCATGCTTGACTCTAAATTCCACAGATTTTTACCCTCTTTGTAATCCTCAATGTTAACCAAGGGCTTACCATTTTCTAGGGGCTTAATTAGGGTTTGTTGAACTACCTACACAAGAGTTTTAGGTCTGATGAAAAATTCCAGTGTTGCAGCAGGAATTTGCCAGGCTCCGAGGCCTTCCAGTGCCATCTACCATACTTCAAATTACGTTCTTAAGACTTGTTAGAGTTAACCTTTTAGAATTCAAGACTTGCACTGGTGAGAAGTTGGGATAAAGAAGAATTGTGTGCTCAGTGGGGTTACAGAACATATTGAAGGAAAATGTTTTGAAATATTTACTCTATTGTTGCCTGCTTCTCCCCATTCCCACCACAAATGCATGGAATTCTTCCACTGATGTCCCGAGACCTTCTTTTCTCTTCAGCTCATGGTCAAAGCCTCTTGCTACAAACTGACAGGGACTCTGCTTGACCAAAAAGTATTCTGGCCCCTGAGCCTTCTCCTAGGCCCATCTGTGTGCTTCCTCGTAAGTCTAATTTAAGCAAGAGTCTTGCTTACTCAGTCTAGGCAGGATGCCTCAGCTTCAATATCTTATCACCTTGATGTCTGATTAGGTCCCTCACCCTACACCATCCTCCAGGTGATGTCTGAATGCCTGATCATCTTGTCCTGTCTTCAGCAAGAATCCTGTCAGGTCAGTTCCAGGGGTGTCCAACTTTTTGGCATCTCTGGGCCACACTGGAAGAAGAAGAGTTGTCTTGGCCCACACATTAAATATACAAACACTAACAAGAGCTGATGAGCAAAAAAAAAAAAAAAAAGGTTTTAAGCAAATTTACGATTTTGTATTGGGTGGCATTCATAGCCATCCTGGGCCATGTGCGGCCCGCGGGCTGGGGGTTGGACACCCCTGGTAACCAGAACCTCCCCTTAGCACTGATAGTTCCTCCTAGTAACCTTCTATCCACTGACCCCCTGCTCTGCTCTCTGGTTATAAACTCCCACTTAGTCATGCTGTAAGTAGAGCTGAGCTCCATCTCTCCCTGACACTGTAAAATCCCACTGTAGTGGCCCCTATATCTATCATAATGGTCCTGAATAAGCTCTGCCTTACCATCTTTAAAAATGTCATTGAGTATTCTTTTTTCTTTAATAGAACCAGGAGAACAAGCTTCAGGCACTTAATCATGGGGGCGGGGGAGGAAAATCTTCTCATCTGAATCCAAGCAGAAAGATTCAAATGCATACTTGCCAAGTAGGTTTTTCTCTTCTTAGAAATGAGAAAATGTTCTCTTTCAGCTTCAGATGGGAGAACAGAAGGGAAGCAAGCATGCTTGGGGAGCGTTTGAGAAGAGCACTGAGCCCACCCTCTCACTCCTGTGTTCAAGGCTCCCCTGACAGCAGCCGGCTGGGTTGGAGTGACTGTCATAAGGGCACCAGAATTTTCCCCACCCATTCTCTTACATAACCCTCATCGTGTGATGGCCCAGGACTTTAGGAAGCTTCTCTCAAAATAGAGGGTGAACATCATCACCTTCAGGATGGTGGCAGGAAGGGAAAGACCCTAACAGGCAGGAACCTACGGAATCATTTGAAAGCAGCCACCCATCAGCACAGCAGTGGGACGTATCATCCCCATTAGAACAGCCGTACGATTGATTGTACAGTGTTCTGAACTGTAGACCCTGCCCACGTCCTACATCGGGCAGCTCAGGAGCCAAGGTTTCCCTGGACTCTACAGAACTGTGGTTAAGCGATCTATGGCTTGAGGTGGGAGCTGTAGTCTCTGTCTCCAGCTGATGTATTTACCCTTGTTTTTCTGATTGTGAGGAGTCTCTCAGATCCCAGCACCCTGCTTCAGCTAATACCCCCAGTGCTAACATTTTTAGTACTGGGGGCTCACTTCAAAAATGTGCTTAAAGTTAAAATCTAACCTAAAATATACATTTTCTTATGTGGTGACTGAGGTGTGAAATGGAATCATGTGGGATAAGGAAGTGGCAGAGTAGAACAACAGAACAATACCAACAACACAGAAATTAGTGTTTTGTGAGCTCTGGGAAACACATGTTTGAGAAAGTTAATTCCCTGGGAAGTGCTTGCATCTATGTCGTAGTTTTTTTTTTTCTGTTCTACTTTACCACTTCCTTATCCCATGTGATTCTGTTTCCTGGCTCAGTCACTGAAAAGAAAATGTATATTTTAATTTTGAAGTGCGAATTCTGAAATGTCTTTGAAATGTGCGTTGGTGCAACAAAGCTGAATCCCTAGGCCTGACGGATCAGCCACAGAGGTAAGGCGATTGAAGAGAAAGTTGAGAGCTCAACAAGTTGACTTGGCAAGAAGATTCTGGACGACATTAGCTGGCGAGAAGTAAATAAGTAGCAAACGAACCTATTGTTGCTCAGAATCAGGTAAATATTAAGACCACCAAAAAATAATAATTCATGCTCCTCTAGAAAGCAGGTGGTAGCAATTAACAAGAGCACAAAGAGTTTGTTTGTTTTTTTTTTACATTGATTTGTCTGGAAGAGAAGCTCTGCAATGTTTGAGCTCAATTAAGAGAATTCTAACATTAATCGCTTCACTTGCAAAGAATAAATTCAAAAAAAATAAAAAAAGGTGTGTACCATGGGGGTTTTTTTCATCAGAAATGCAGCATTGTAAGTGCCGGGTCACATTTTATAAGGGCAAAGAGGACTACAGCTGTTTTCAAGACAGTTATTCAATAATTCCTCCACTGACTGCTGTTACAGAGGAAATCTTTGAGGAGAGAGCACTGATGGCTGCAGAGGCACACGGCCTGTGGAAGGTCTAGGACAGAAATGTTCCTGATGTCAAATTGACAGTTCTACCAAAGTCAACAGTTACCTGGGGCTTGAATGTCGCTCGCTATTTGTGTTTTTAAAATTTATTTATCATCATTTCCTTTGCTTTCCAAAAAAAAAAAGAAAGGAGAAAATCAATTTATTGTATCCTGGGAAGTAAATTTTAATCTCAGTGGGAAAGGGCTTTATGCTCATATGTTATCCTAAGAATATAATAGTAATAACAACACTTGTATCAGCCAAGCAGCCCCCTCCTCGGCTCTACGATAAAAATAAATCTTTCAAGAAGAGACATGATTACTGAAATAGTTGTTAAGTTCCTGTTTATTTATTGCAGTAGAGCAGAATGAACGTTGACTCTCAAGCCCTCACGGAACTTCTGAGGGGGATGAGGTAAGGTCAAAGAGGGGGAACAGGCTCAAACGCATGGTGATGGGAAGACTTGGCTTTGGGGCTGAGCACACAATGCAACACACAGATTATGTGTTACAGAATTGTGCACTTGAAACCTACGCATATTATTAATCAAGTCACCCCAATAAATTTAATGAAATAAAAGGGAAAAAATATTCCAAAACTTTATTTAATGATTTAAAAATAATCCTACACTGTTGTATACAGAAAGTGATGTTTATCTAACCGACCTGAATGTTATAGACTCACCCAAACCAAGAGAGAAGTCTTGAAACAAAGAGAGAAAGAATCCCTGGCCAGCAAAGGGCTAGCTGTCCCTCAAAAAGGCTTTCAGTGGACAGTACACCTTTCCATACTTTTTCAGTAAACTAGTTCGGTTATCTGTTAAATCTCTCCTGAACTTTTCACTAGCGACTTTTCACTCCTATCTGTTACTTAAGACAAAGTGAGACAAATAGCCCAAACAGCAAAAACAATCTATAGCACTGTTTACTAAAATCGAGAACTTAGAACTTTTCTCTTATAAATGAATCACGAACTTTACAGCTCATGACTTTGGCCATTTGCTATTTTTATTTAAGAACAAAGTGTACAGAATCTGAAGAATGTATACATATGTGCAAATGGCTCAGGAAACATGTTTAAATTCAGAGATTCAATCTCTTTAGTGTTTCACATATTTGAGCTCACATAAATCAAGAAATTTGAAAGTTATGAGTTTCTAGAGCAACAAGCATTTTCCAACTCTTCCAGAATGAATATTTTATACTTTTAAAAATATATAAACAAACCCAAATTGAGAGATACTCTACAAAATAACTGACTTGCAGTCTTCAAAAATGTCAAGGTCATGACATAGACAAACTGGAGACTGTTCCAGCCTGCAGGGAACTAAAGAGACTTGATGGTTGAATGCAATGCATCATCTGGATTTTCTTTTCCTATAAGAAATTATTGGTAAAATCGGCACTTTGAATAATGTAGATTAGATAATGGTATTATATCAGTGTTGATTTTCTGAGTTTGATGACTGCATTGGGAATACCTTTGCTTTAGGAAACATACACTGAAGTATTTAAGATGATGTGGATCCCAGCTCGCAGGGTCCATGGAGTTGTGGCTGAGATGAGACAAATTCACACAGACTACTGAATCCTGTGGAGACTGCCTCAGAGCGCCTCGGCCACTCTCTCAAGGGAAGAGCACCCCGACCCTTGCCTGGACAGGCCTTTATTGCTTTTCTGGGTACATTATATCTAGGATGGTCCTCATTTACTACGCACAGGTTCACTTTAGGTGGTTACCTTTTACAGAAAACAAAGGAGAGGATGTTGCTAATTACATCAAAAAGGAAGGACATTTGCAAATGTAAAGGGAAAAGTGGTTGAACAGGTTACACTCATCCTTGGAGGGTTTAGCATAGATTTTAGGAAGTTACTTTAAAGATATGCAGTAAACGTTTGCTGCCTCAATTCAGGGTGAGGGAGTTTTAGCAAAAGCAAGTCTCAAAGTGGCCTAGGTACAATGCAGGCCTGATTTCCCATGGGAGAACATATCTATGGGCGTGGGTCCTGTGTACCAGACCTCACTTTCCACTGGCCTTTCCAAGTGGGAGCTGGGCCCACACCATGCAGAACGGTCTCCTATATTTCCCCCTTGTTTTTAGTTAGAACTGCTATAGATCCCACAAAGCTTGCTACTTGCTGGTCTCTCACACAACCCTGGGAAAATAATTTGTAAATGCGTCAAAGTACACAGAGCATTATTATAACCAGTAAGCAACCAGCGGCTCCAAAGACCCACATTCTCAGATTCAGCCCATCAATCGTTGTCAGGCAGTAATGATCAAACAATAGATAACATTCAAAGAACTCTGAGGGCTTATTTAGAGTCAGGGTCAGGTAGGTAAAGGGCCATAAAACTTTGGGGAAACAAACTCTTTTCAGGCTTTGACCCTTATCATTTAAATTGAGAGTATTAGCAAAGCAGGTTTCACAGGATTTTCTGTGTTCTTTCTTAGGCCTGATTGCCCCGGGGAACCCGCCCTTTCCACCACAGGGCCACATCCACCTCCAGCATTGTTTCAGGCTTAGGTCAAGCAGGGGAAGTAAAGCAGCCAAGAGATTAGGAGACTTCTTGCAGACAGAATGAGGACTCAGGCTATGTCAAAGCAGAGAGGCAAGGGTCCATCACCCCCTTTTTCTATAGCCCCCTAAGTCCTTCCCTGAGGGTCTCCTCATGACCATGTCTGTCTTAGGTCGTCCCCCCCCTTGAGGAACCTTACCCGTCATTGGCTAACTGGTCCTGCACTGGGGACCAGGCAGGGTGAAGTAAGGTGAGCAGAGGCAGTGCTCCTGCTAGGGAGATAAGCGTCATCTCCTCAGTGGCTTAGGGTCCCAAGGCCTCTCATTCAGCCTTAGCCATGGGGGGGGGTTATAGTTTCTGAAACCAGGCAGGGCGGTTCACAACATCATCTCTTCCCCTTTTATGTTTGTGAACACAATTGTAGTTGTTAAGCCTGTGAAACCTAATATTTGCTGTTCCCGAATGCAATCTTGAGCAAACAACCTCCATATACATCGTAAAACACAAATAAGGGTTAAGACAAGGAGGCATCCAAGGGCTGCCCCGTGACCCAAACTTGTAAATTCAGTCCACCAAACCAGTTTTTAGGGTTCAGCCACTGTAGATTATCGTGGAGGCTCTGGAACACCTGTTCAGTTAGGCATTTGATGTCACTGGTGGAGCTCAAGCTGGAGCTGATCAATTTGTCCAGTGAGATTGGTAGAGAACACGCCCTGCAGGCAATGGCAAATATCTGCCCAGGAAAAGACCGTTCTGAGTGGTGTGGGCCCAGCTCCCACTCAGAAAGGCCAGTGGAAAGCGAGGTCCAGTACACAGGACCCACTCCATGCAGAACGGTCTCCTATATTAAGGGTATAGAGGTGTCATATGTCTGTAGTTTATGCTTCAAAATACAGTTCAGAAAACCTAATATGATGCATATATGTGTATATATATATGCACATTATACACACATACACACAGAATGCATAAAGCACATATGGTATAATATAAAAATGGAGAATATTAACTGAAGGGCATTTGGGAACTCTTTGTACCATGCTTGCAAGGTCTCTGTAAATCTGACACTGCTGAAACTATGTCAAAATAAAGAACAATTAAAAATATATTTAAGTGCAAATATATAAAATTAATTTTTTTACTATATGCACTCCTACATGGCCCTTAGCATTATTTAATTGGCAGAACATATTAAAGGGTCAAGGATCCTACTAGGGAGTTTTACCCTAAAAATATCTATGAGGGAGCACTATTTCATGAAGGAAATATCTAACAATGAGAAGTTTTTTTAAAAATCAGGGATCATTACATTCACAGCTTGAAAGCTGGAAAGAGATTCTAGAATATGGACAGGCTTCTTATGGGGTTAACAATAAATATATTTTAAAAGCTGAGGATTATTTATTTTAGAATAGGGGAAAATTATCAAAAAAAAAAAAAAAAGAATTATCCCCACTCCCCAGTATCAGTACCTTTGAAAAGAGCAAGATTCCTCCCTACTCTCTACTATGCTAAACAAAGAGAAGTTTGGGAAGAGTAAATGGATGGGAGTGGTAGGAGTAGTACCCACCACTGATAGAAGTCCCAGCACAAAAATGCTCTAAGCTGGGTTCCTTGGGTAATGCATTAGGCTTCCCAGGAACACATAAGTGTTCTGCAGCCTCCTTTACACCAATCAGTGGATCCCTGCTTCTGAAAGGTGAGATTTCACTCTCCCTTTTATTTTAACCCCAAACCGTATAATAGAGAAAAATAACAGCACAGATGAATGCATTTGGAGCAAAGAAGTCAAGTAATGGCCTTAGGCTGTCTGCTAAACCCAGTGGCAAAACCGAGGAGAGCACACATCTCCTGGTTTAAGTTTTATGTATTTAACATTAGTGATTTGGTCAGAAACAATTACTTTTTTTTTTAAGATTTTATTTATTTATTTTTAGAGAGAGGAGAAGGGAGGGTGAAAGAGAGGGAGAAAGAGCAATGTATGGTTGCCTCTCACATGGCCCTCACTGGGGACCTCGCCTGCAACCCAGGCATGTGCCCCGACTGGGAATCGAACCGGGACCCTCTGGTTCCCAGCCCGCGCTCAATCCACTGAGCTATACCAGCTGGGCCAGAAACAATGACTTTTTAAATTTTTTAAATAAATGTATTGGATGACATGGGTTAATAAGATTATATCAGTTTCAAGTATACAATTCTATGATACATTGTCTGTATATTGCACCGAGTGCCCACCACCCAAAGTCCAATCATCTTCCGGTACCATATATGCCATCCCCTTTACCCTTTACAACCCCCTTCCCCCTGGTAACAAACATATTGTTGTCTATCCTGTGAGTTTTTGTTGGTTTTTCTTGTTTGTTATTTTGTAGCTTTCAGTTTTATGTCCCGCATATGAGTTCTTAACTTTTTCCATCTGACTTATTTCACTCAGCATTATATTCTCAAGGCCCATCCATGTTGTCACAAATGGCAATATTTCATTTTTTCTTATGGATGAGTAGTATTCCATAGTATGTGTGTGTATATATATATATATATATATATATATATATATACCACATCTTTATCCAATCATCTGAAAAATATATAAAAATCATCTAAAAAATATGTTTTCATGTCTTGGCCTCCATGAATAACGCTGCAATGAACATAGGGGTGCATGTATCTTTGCAAATAAATGTTTTCAAATTTTTCAGGTAGATACCCAGAAGGATTGCTGGGTCATATGTTTTTTTTAAATGTCCCCAGTTTTTACATTAATGTCTGTCTAGGAGAAAACGGTTGATCTCCTCACCCCCTTAGATAAAGTTCTACAGACTAAAATAAGAAGAACTCATAAAATATAAATAATATGGCCACATTACCAATTCTATATTTCTCTCAATTTTAGTAAAATTTCAAAGTGCTTCATTTTCTAAACACTTTATCATTAAAATACATATTTGCATTTAATTTTATGAGAACAAAAAAAACCTCAGTGGAGAACAAAGCAAAGTTAAAAGTCAAGGCAAATGGTGCTTTGCTTTAGTCTCACCCGAGTACCGCTGCAAAGCCACGCAAGTTGTGGTGAACTGTCTAAATGTCTGGACACAGGCTTAAATTTTTAGTGTTCCCATCTAAAAAGTATGAAACCATTTTTCTTCTAATTTGACTTCATTGTCCTTGCTTGGTGAAAACTCCGTTCACATTCAGTTTGAAGTTTCTGGCTTTAGCTCTTTGAGTTGTATAAGACCAAAAATGTCAGAGTACCTATTTTAGAGAAAAAAAGTGTGGTTTTTCACCCTCACATGACTCGAATATGGCTAGAGTGATCCCGCTGAAGTTTTAAAAAGACTCACCTTCCAGTTGGTTTGGAAAGCTCTAACCCAAGAAAATGTAATCTGTAACCTAAAATGAGACTTTTCAGTAGCATATTCTCAAATTACCTTTATTACATGTTCTATAGTAACATATGTAACTGTTAAACTCAGAGTCTTAAACTCACAAAGTTTAAAAATTTAATTCAATTACTGTTTGCTTTTTGCAATACCGTTTCTAGACTTAAAAAAGAGGAATGTATTAATGTATTAATAAATGAATGTTATAATTTATTTAATTAAACTTTTCATTGAGCAAATATGACCAGCAGTCATAAAGCCATGGGGGACATGTTTTGTCCTCGACTCTCCTTTTTTTTTTTCCCCACTGTCCTTTAAGTCAGCCCTGTCTGGAGCTACTTTTTCCCACCTCTTTGGATAAAAATTAGGGGGGATTCCATTGCTTTTCAAGATACACTTAAGTAACAAAAGTTCCTGCAAGGACTCCAGTCCCCCAGTCTCCTTTCATCAGTGAAATGTTCCACCCTTGATACTTGTCACATTTTCCATCAATGCTTAAAGTTAAGTGTTCTTCCCTTCTGCAGCGAGGCCAGATTCAGGCTGAACGTCAAGAGTGGGAAAATGAGCGTGATTGACTTGCCTATTTACTCTACCAGCACTACCCCTCCCCTCCCTCCCCTACCCAACTCAGCTCTAGCTAAGACATCAGCCCTGTCAGGGCTGAAGGGGACTGGGAGGGGAGAAGGGGCAGGCACAACATGGTATGACGCTGTCTCTGGATTCCCAGCACGCTGTTACTGCCGCCATAGCCACTCTGCTTACGGTTCTGACGGCCCTACGCTTAATAACCACTTGCTGAATGATTGCACTAATCTCCTGCTCCACAGAAAAACAGATGCGCACTTTGAGGAAAATGCATTCGATTCCATCTTATGGTTGGCCATGGCTTTTCCCAACACTCGGCCTTGAGGTGGGACAAAGGGTCATTTAGGGGGTGGAGCTTGGAGAGAAGTGGCTGTGGCAACATCTAAGAGGACCTAAAGTCCAAAAGTCTTCTTATAAAGACTTCTGTTCATCACATACTTTTTTCTTTTATACAAAATTTCGCCTCACAGGAAGTCCCTTGTTCTAAGGCCAGTGCACCTCGGTAGGCCTTGCTTCAGTCATCATCAAACTGGGCTTCAGAAAGTGGGCTGGGCGCAGCCTTGTCTTGGGCGCTCAGAACGAAGCAGCTTCTGGTTCAGCCGTGCGGGGGTGGGGCCTGAGTTCCCGCATTTCAAACAAGCTCCCAGGTGCGGTGGTGCCGACCTCAGGACCACGCTTCGAGAGGTCTGCCTGAAATTAGCACCCAGGTCTCCAGACAAGACCTAGCAGGGTGCCCAACCTTTTGGCATCTCTGGGCCACACATTAAATACACTGTGACAGGTAATCACAAAAAAATCTCATAATATTTTAAGCAAATTTACAATTTTGTGTAAATTCCTACCCGTCCTGAGCAGCATGCAGCCTGCAGGCTGCAGGTCCGCCACCCCTGTCCCCTAGGGGGAACAGAACACAGGCATAGACTGGGGGGCCATGAGGCTTCAGCGGGAGCTCCAGATTCAGGAAGGCCGGGTGCTGGGGGGCTCCTACTGTGGGAGGTGACGGCAGGGCACCAAAACTCTGTTTTGCTGGAAGCTGCCTGGTTTGACGGGGGGAGGGAGGGGAATGTTCCAAGCAGGGTTCGGCAAAGGGAATGGGTGAGTCTTATAATAAGCCATCTATATGCTTAGCACCCACCTGGGCTCAGATAAGAGCCTAGCGCCCTGGATTGTTTAATAAGACCCACTTCCCAGGCTCCCTCGACTTCCAAGTTAGCATCTCGCCAAGGCGACTCGGCGATAAGCACGCACTGGAGCCGCACCTAGCTCCGTGGTGGCAGCAACAGTGGCTGATGGGAGCTGATCTTCATAAAGGCTGGGGGACGGGAGCGTTTGCTCAGTCGGTTTCAGAGAGACTTTCACAGAGCTCCTTAAGCCGTTTGCCTCCTAGCAGGCAATATCCAGCCTTCCTCCCTCTGTGGCGTTATGCAGGGGCTTGGAGCTTCATTAGCCCCAGCTTAATTTTTACCAGATCCCTGCTGAGCATACGCAGAGGCAATTTTTTTAATTGGCTATTTTTTTATATTTTGTACTTTTCTTTCTTTTTCTCTTCTTAAATGTACACAAGTACCATTGTACAAGGGAGATGAGTCATGGGTGAAATCTGAAGTTTTATTTGTTAGGGTAATTTGCAGGCATCATGATAATACTCTTCCTTCTTTAGACCTAGACAATTTAGAAATATATACATATTTTTAATGATGGGGGATATCTTTGAATAACAAAATAAAGAAAGACTATCTCTAAAATATGTTTTCAAATTACTGTGTATGTGAAATTATATCATTCCTAGAAATAATAGCTATATATTGTGTGATCTTGAAAACACCTTTTCCTTTATTGAAAAAAATTATCTTAGTTACTATTTGTCACAGGCTTGAGACAAAGCAGAGCTAATCTCATTTTTAACTTTCTGAGTTTGTTGACACTAGTTTGCAGCTCTGCAACCTAAAAGCTGGGATTGAGTAATGGAGGTGTTTGAATTAGTCAACAGTTATTCCTCCTCTTCACACAAAAACATTTTTCTTTTTTTGGCTGACGTTCAGTACGTTCTGCAGGTTTTTTCCAGCTCTGATCCTCACTTCCCATGTTGAGAAGTCTTCTACTTCTTTTCTAACACTGAAAAGTTAATGTGATTTTAAAATGTCCCCTGTCACCGCCTAGATTCTCCTGAGGAGCATATTCCTTTCCATAGAATGGGCATTTTTGCAACTTAATATCTTACATTTGATTACCATTGGTGCATATTTAAGTGCTGTCTTGCTCATCTTGTTTATTACATATATGTATTAAAAACTAATAAAAGCAAAATAATACAAAAAATGAGCATTTCATTTTGGCATCCTCCCTACTACAAAACCCCACAGATGTTTGGCTGCCTGTGATATATTTCGGAGGATAGAATTTGCAACTGTTATAATTAAGCAATACCATTAAGTCACCCGAGAGTAAATTAGAAGCTAAACTAGTGCTGTGTGCTCAGGAACCCAAGATTATGGGCTGAGATCTCTATTCAGTGCATGAAGTCAGCTCCCTTCAAATTGATTTTGAAATAAAAGGTGTTATTTCTATTCCCCACCCTTGAAATACCTACGTGTATTAAACATGTCCCTAATATTGATTTGGCATGCCGGTTATAATCTTAAATTGTAGGGGGAAAATGTTTTAGTAAATAGAGCTATTTCTATTTTGCTACTACTGTTTCAGTTGTAATGGGCAAGAGAAATGTGTAGGTCTGGATTATTTCCAGGGAGTTGGCTGAGATCCATGAACTCAGTATTGGTTAAAAAAAAAAAAATCAACAGAAAGAAAGGAGTTCTAGTACATCCTGTTGCAGTTAGAGTTAGATCAAGGTAATGACACTTCTCAGAGTTTTCTCTGCATAAAAACATCTGGAGAGAGACTATCAAATCCCAACAACTAAAAATACAAATTGTAAGTAATCTGAATAAGACATGGATACAGCAGTCATTATCAAAGACAGCTTAAACAATCTATAATCCAATATACTTAAAATATTAACAATTAAAACATGATAATTCATTGCCTAATGAAATTAAAATACATGTAATGAAGATGGCACCATGCTAAACTCCTCTTTAACAACGATTCATGCTGACCAAACCAAGACATAATGGCCCAGTCCCTTGCTACTAGCCACTCAAAGGACGGTCTTTGGAACTAGCCCCGTGCTATCCAAGGTATGATCTTCGAAACAGAATTTTGAGTACAGTCTTGGCGTTTGTTAGAAATGCTAAATCTTAGTCATACCAACTCCTACTGAATCAGAGTCTACATTTTAACAAGATTCCCAGATGATTCCTCCATGTATTTAAGTTTGAGAAGCACTGATCGAGAACCTTTGCTTTCTACAGTTTTCCAGGCACCCGAACTCACAAAGCTTACTAGTCACAGGACAGTTCCATCCCTTCTCTACTTTCCCACTTGTCAGTCTCTTCCCTGACTTCCCTGACATGGCAAAACTCCCAATAGTCACACTCCATTGTGACAGCTTCCAAGAATTCTCCCCAAAAACCACTGGTCTAGAGGATGGAATCCCCTCTCTTCTTTTCAGAAGAGCTGCTTTCACTGAGCTCCTCACAGAATTGATAACAAGGTATCGATGCTATGTGTTTTTGGTTTAATCCTTAGACTGATCTTTCTGCACCCAAATAGCTGTTAGGATGGATTGCTTTTCTCCCCATGCCTGACATATGTCTCCCCTGACCTCACAATCTGCTGCAACTTGGCAGCCCAAGTATACGAAGTTTTCTATTCTTCTTCCAGTTTTTCTTCTTCAGATATTACTCTGCCTTTCTTCTTCACTGGGTTTAATTGGTTTTGATCTGATAGTCTTTATGCAAAAGGAAACTCTTTGTTGAGTGACACTTGCCCTTCGAAGATATAGTCAATCACAAGTGTGTCCTCCCTAGAATGAGCCCAAAGGCCTTCTTCCATAGCCTTCCTCAGGCTCCCACCTTCTCATCCTACCCTATCGAGAGCGATGGAAGTGTTTCCCATTCCCTATGGCTCTGTTGGAAGGTTGCAAAGGACATCAATACACGAGAGCATTTACCCTCTCATGATCTTTAAGGAAAAGGAAAAACAAAAACACAAACCTAGATGCATGAGGCCCATTGCATCAAGTTCATACAGATACAAAAAGATTTAATGAAGGCAAAGCCCAATCAATCACTATGGAAACTAGTATATCAACCAAAAGGCTAAGGTCTGTTTTACACCAGAAGCAGCCTCTGTAGGTCCTTCTTGCTGTCAGCTGTCTCCATGATTACATCTAATCCAAGACTTTGCTACATAAGGTTTGCTTGTATTTCTACTTGGCAATTTCAGTATTGCTATGGCTTCCACAATCTCAAGGTCATGAATCACTTGAGCTAATAATGACCCAAAAAGCTTAAATCCAAAAGAAACTTCTACAAAGCTGTCTTCTGATGATTCTCACACAGAGTGGAGCGTTCCCAGTCACCTGAGAAACAGCAGCTGGCCAGACTCGCTACTTGGTTTCAAAGTCCATACTACTTTAACGCATTCAAATAAACATTCTTTTACTCAATCAGTATCTATTCATGTCTACTATATGCAAGGAACAAAAGAACAAAGGAACAACTCTTACGGCTAAATGGTTTTTCTTATTTCTTCAAACCTGTTTTCCTCAGATCCATCACAAGGGCCCCCCAGCGAAATGAAAAGTCTCTGCGGCCCTCCCTGCTCCAGAACTGCTCTTGGGAGAGATATCAATTCAGAAGAGGCCATGAACACTTCTCAACTCCCCGCAGAGGCACTCTCCCAAGCATCTGGAAGAGAGAGCTCTTGATGGCAAATCAAATACAATTTTAGTTAATATGTTTCTTAGTCATCTCAGTTTAATTTTTGTCTTCCCCCCACATGGGCCATTTTTCATACTACTTTCAATGGTAACAATTTCCCAGCCTCTTGAAATTCCGTGTGCTGAGCACTCTGGGACCTAATCAGGTTTTCCGAGCAGCTCCACGCTGTGCTCGCAGCACTCTGGGACAGTAGAAGACAACTCTAAAACAAACCGGGGGAAATACGGATGCTCCCCTTTCCCTACTCCCACCTATGCAGTTGGTTCTCAACAAGTTTGCTTCTGATAGAATAGCCGATCATAAAACCCTATAATCATATGGAGAATCACTGTCCCCAAGATGCATCCAAAGGTGCCGAGAGACTTCTGATAGCGGATGAGGACTTGCACAGGACAAAGGAGGGGGAGCTCTCAGCACCGCATGCCAGATTTGCACGTCATTGGCTCAGTGGAAAGATATGCGTGAGCAAATTAAAGCTCATTTTGAAGAAAGCTCTACTGGCTTAAGCTACCTGCTCGAATCTGGGTTGTTTTCCTATTGAAATATTCTTTAACTTGGAAGAACTCTTCATTCTGTTTTCCTAAATGTTCCCTGGTAAATTCGTGTCTTTTGTGTGTGGTAAGTTTTTTATTTCCAGAACCCATCTGTCTAAGCTTCCCTGGAGTTTCATACAACCTCTTTTAGGAGATACCGTAAGAGAAAACACAAGCAAAAACAGTTCAGACAAATGCAGCCTGATTCTAAAATTAAAAACAAACAAGATTCAGCCATCACTACCTAGAAAAACAAACCCTATTAATAATAATACGATGCTTCTGATACAACCCCTACTTCATACTTTGTAAATTAGCCTGCCATTCCCATCAGTCGCCCCTCAGGGTTGGTGAGAAAAGCACTGGCGCCCCAGGTAATATTTTTTTGGCAGCCCCTCCCCACAACAACAAAGCCAGTGCCCCACTGCTCTCTCCTCTCCATTCCTCAGGTCGCCCCAGTTCTCTAATTGGTATTCATCCAAGACCAAACTGTAGCTATCAGTACTTGATTAACAGCCTTGTGAGACCCTGTGCTAGCAGCAAGAGTTGGCTCTTGCAGCCACCGTTTAAAAGAGATGCTTGAATGTGAGATTGTTGTTTTCAAAGAGGTACAGAGGGATGGCATTGTGTTCCCACCATCTGAATGGCCACGGGAGCAGAGGATGTGTGAGGGAGGGCCCAGCAAAATCCCCCAGCGGTGTCCCTCCCCACACTGCTATGCTTTGGGGAACTTTTAAAGCTTGAGCTGATTCTACATCGTTCGCACATTAATAAATCACTTGACTGTTTAGTGCTATGATAACTCTTTGCATTTCAAAGGGTCTTATGATCTTTGTTCACTTTTCTTCCCTGCGTTGATTTTTGTGCAATCCTGCTTCCCTCACCCTGGCCAAGCCCAAATTCGGGATTCCTGACCGCCCCCACCTTGCGCCAATTTCACTGAGTCATAAGAAATTGGATATTCATCTACACTTACAGACTTACTAGAGTAACCCAGTCACACGCAGAACTCAACTTCTCTTTTGAATGCTTCTAAAGGTCTCTAGTTACAAAGAATTGTGCATGTCAAGATGAGGATCCCGCCATACGGGGATCTTTGCTTTGCATTGGAGTTGAGCACATGATTTCAGAAACATGTTTTAGGTCTCATGGAACTGCCAAGAATGTTTGGGTTGCAGCAGATTTTATAAGCCATGGAGCAAATTGTAAATACTTTTGGATACTGGTGCACTTTTTATAAATAATTCTGACAAAGTTTTAATTTGCCAGGACTTCAGGCATTGCTTTATATTGTATTTTTCATTATTTGTTCACTTTCATGCGCCTTATTTCTGCAAACACAACTTCTTGAAAATGGAATTAGATCCAGATTTAGCAAACACAAAAAGATGATTTGTAACATTTCCCTCATAAACTGGTTCTGCGCAAAGGCAAAATGAACTCATTTATACTTAGTAAAACATCATTGTAAATTCACATATAAAAGTTGAAGGGGAAATTTATGTTATAAATTTCACCAGTCTCTACAGTTGCTACCCTAACCTTTTCAGGGTGAGTAGGCCTCTCCCTTTCGGCTGGTCTAATGCCCAGAACCCCACCCACACACTTGACTAGGGGAGGCAATGACCAAGTGGCCCCAACTCCTTTTTCTCACTGTAGAACTATTTCTTCTTAGAGCGCTTCATATGCATCACCCTCTGTTGGCTCTGCAGAGTGACTCAGGGAGACAGGAAATGGCTCTACTAGCTACTGTTTGAAAAAAAAAAGAATCTGAGCTATTCACACAATTACATTGCCTCGGCTCTCAAAAGTATTTCCAGCAGAAGGCATGATGGCTCACTCCCTCACCTCTTTCAAGTCACTCAATTGTCACCTTCTCAGAGAGGACTTCCCGGCTGCCTATTTAAAATTACAACCCCTCTACTCCCAACCCCTACCCTCCTTCCCTAATTTTCTTTTCTCCAGAGCCACTGCATGCACATGCACACGCACACACACTCACACCACATACACTCACACCGCTAGGATGTAGGTGCCTTGAGAAAAGGGGTTTTTGTCGTTTCTGTTCACTCCTGGGTCCCCCATTCCTGAATAGGTCTAGCACAAGGAGAGACACAGTAAATATTTGTTAAATAAACAAATGAATATAAAATCCACTAACAACAAACAAATAAATGCATTCTCACAACCACAGTATCAATGTGAAGTCCACACTCCCATATTCACTTTTCCCCTAGACTTTGCCTCACAGGACTGAGCCTGTGCTTCATATTCCTTTTAACCTGCTTCCATCTTCATAGAAAAGTTTTAAGTGAGGAAAAAAAATGCATTTCCTGAACCCTACACTTCACTGGAAATAATTAGTCAAGCTTCTTATGTGGTTAGTCTGTGCCTTTATTTCCTCAACAGGCTCCCTCTTCAACTCCACGGTCTGGAATCTATCCCCACCATGCCGCACACCAGCACTGGGATTCTTCTCGCACGGCCGCTAAATCCAAACTGACAATTTTGCACTTCTTTTCTTTTTTCTTTTCTTTCTTTTCCTTCCTTCCTTCTTCTGCCTTTCTGCCTTCCCCCTTATCCCCCCTCTCTCTTTTCCCTCCCACTACTTCCCCATGAGCACAGTTCATTCCCACCAGAGCAACTTCCCAGCAATTCCCTGACTGCTCTGCATGCTCTCAACATTCTGGCTTTCGCTCATAACAAAAGCTAGCATTTCTTGACCTGTTATGGGTCAAACATGGTACCAGACACTTTAATATATTATTTCACTCAGTCCTCAAAATAACCTATCTCGGTCACATCTTTTGGTTTTAGGACAAGGGATAGAAACTAGCTTATGTGTAATGCAGATTTGGTTCACAATAGAAGAATATAGGAGTAAAACTGGCATCAGCTTGACCTCACAGTGATGACCGTGGGATCCAGTCTCCTTCTGAGCTTTGCTTTTCTTATACTGGCATTCTGTGGGATTTAGTTGGAGATGGAAGTTCTAGCCCAATATTATTCCAAGGTCAAGACTTCCCTGATAAAAAAAACTAACTCAAAAGTCTCAGAACTGATTCTTGTTGCTTCTCACGTGCTCATTCCTGAACCAACCATTGCCACTGTGAGGACACAAGCCACCGAGAGGCCCAAGCCCAAGACACAGGCCTCCCCTTGAAGCGAGGAGTGAATCCACCTCAGGAGGCTCACCCACGGATGAGAAATGGGGGGTTTCTTCTAAGCAAAATGAGCATACAGTTACAACAAGAACAAGAAAGGGCATAAGACATAACAATAACCAACACCACATGATCATAAATAAGCCCCTCCACCCGTTTTTCTTTAGTTTTGGTAACTAAAGCTCACAGAGGTTAAGCCACTTGCTCAGGATCCCAGAGACAAGCTCTCTCTGGTATGACCATCATTTCTTTAAGGAACACCTATCTGTTCCCTTTTTCTAGATGGGTCTTACGCTATTTCCACATTCTTCTAATTCCAAAATGTGCTTTGAAACACAGGTCAAGTGTGACTTCCTTTCAGGGCCTTTACAGGTGCACCTGCTCTCCTACCCAAGCCGATGAACTGACACTCCTCTGAGCTATCCCCCTTTCCTACACCCTCCTTTCTGTCTCCTATAGCCATGACTTCTTGTCTGTCTTCACCAGAAAACTGTAGCTTATTCATCTGTAGATCCAGGGCACAGTGCAGTAATTAGTTTGTTAAATAAAATGAGCTACCGTGGTGCTTTAATGTCACAAAAACACATGAGGTAGATTTTAGGCTCCATTCTGCACATTAGAAACCTGAGACTCAGAATTTATGTGTGACATCCATCTTCACACATTGTATGCGGGCAGCTCTTACCGCGCACTAACAGTCGGCGTGGGCTGTTTTTGCTAATGTTTTGCGCAAATGGCAACGTTCAGTAAAATTACGATAACTTTAGTTTTATATATTTTTTTTCAGTGAAACTTTTTGTGATTTACTATAAAATGTATACTGAATTATTTTTCTTAAATTTTAAACAGACAAATACTGGAAAACTCACTGGAAATTGAAATTAATAAAATATGTAAAAATTCCGATTTATTGAAAATATTTTGGAAAAAAGTACGTAAAATGTGTAAAAAAAGAAAGAATAAAGTTTTAGTAGTGTGTTTTTGTGTGGTAATCGTATGTAAAAAACGAAAAAATGAAGTTTTAGTAGTGTTTTTTTGTGTGATAATCGTTAAAATATACATACATACATAATTCACCATTGTATGTTTTAGAGACCCAATTTTTGTCCTTTGGAATTCGTATATCTGCATGTTAGCATCCCTTTAGAGCAATAAAAAAGTATAAACATATTTATACGTTACCAGCATTCTAACGCTAGTCTACAAAATACGTATTTATACGTGTCCCGCGCTCCACCACCAGTCAACGTAAAACGTATGTTTGCCGCATACAATGTGTTCACAGGGTCTTGGACAAGCCAATGCAGAAACCAGGCCACCAAGGATTGGTGCTAGGGCTGGATAACTTGGGTAAAAGAGACTAAGAGTGAAGTGAGTTTGCATTGCGGTGGAGTGTATTTGAATTTAGGTTCCAAAGAATGCTGAGCACCGATTGGTGTGGCTCAGCTGGTTGGGCAACTTCCCATAAAACAAAAGGTCACGTGCAAGAGGCAACCGATCAATGTTTCTCACATCGATGTTTCTCTCCCACTCTCGCCCACCCTTTCCCCCCTCCCTTTTCCTCTCTCTCTCAAAAAAAAAAAAAATGCTGAGAGCTGAGAGAGGAACAAGACAGAAAAATAAGATGATTGGGAGAACGTGAACTTAAACCAAGCAAGGGGAGTTCTGGATATTTGCCACAAAGCAACAGAGCCAGAGCTGTTCACTTGTCCAATAGGAATATTCACTGGCCGCAGGGTGGGGCTGTTCCGAAAATACTGAGGCTAGGACTCACACTGAGGTCCTGTACGCGAGGTGGAAGGCCTTGTATAGAGGTCTTGGTTTTCTCAATCCATTTCATCAGTTGTAAATGTCATTCTCATCTAACAGTTTAATTAGCAACTCCCTGTATAGCTCAATCTTGGAAGATGACTAGAAATCAAGAATATTTAGTAAAATAATGTATCTGCATTTTTATCTTAGCAGCAAAAGGGTAGGGGAGGCAGAAGAGTGTTAGGAGGCATGTTGCTTCCAATACCAGAGCTATCGGGGTACATCTGTGTTCTCTGAATTCAACAGGGCCATCCCCTGCTGCTTAGTCCCGCCAGCGACAGAGGCTCCTTCTTCTCGAAGAGCAGCTGAGGAGCTAGCTGCTCAGGTAAGGTGCATCGCTCTTACTACCCAGCCTTCCAAGAGGGCATTGATGTAAGGGGCAAGAAAACTGCCTTCCAGGAAGGGCAAGTTATGGAGAGAAATGACCCCGTGTTTCCTGGGAGAAGGTAAAAGTGATTCCAAGAAGAGAAACATGAGTTAATATGACACAATGACAATATCTACGCCTATTCATAATATGATTTGGAGACCTTTTTAATAATTCCTGTTTTGGGAGAACTATATAAAGTCTTACACTGGCCGAGGTAAACCTGGTACTATTAATTAGCTAGACTGATTAATTTTACATCTGTTCTAACACAAATAGTCAAATTCTTAAAGATTGGTGAATAGCAGTGGAATTCCTTTTTTTTTTTAATCTTCACCCAAAGGTATGTTTTTTATTGATTTTAGAGAGAAAGAAACATCAATGTGAAAGAGAAACATTGATTGGTTGCCTCCAGTATGCATTCCAACTGGGGACTGAACCTGCAACCTAGGTATGTACCCTGACCAGGAATCAAACCTGCAGCTTTTTGGTGTATGGGAAAACGCTCCAACCAACTGAGCCACCCAGCCAGAGCTGGAATTAATTCTTGAGTACGTATGAGAACATGCTTGCCCCTACTTATACCCCATCATGTTTTTTTCTTATACATGACACTCAAGCAGAGCTTCCATTCAGTTCCTGATTTCTCACTGAGGTCACCTGATTCTTTTGAAAATTTGGACTAAAATGGTTTTGGTGCTTCTAGTACATGAACTACAAAACTATGAAATTCACCAAAACAGTGTCCTGGATTTGGTTTAGGTAAGCTGTAATAACAGAACCATTATAACAAACTATTTGCTAATGTTTGATTTTCTTCATGTGGTTTACTCTGAGACTAGACTCTCCATTCAGATTGAACCCAACTGGAGGAAAAGGGTATATATTTTTTAAAGTATTATTTTTCATGAGTTACTTTAGCATTGAATTGAACACTATTCAAATACTAAGAATAAAAGAATATCATTAGAATCCTAGGTCTTCAGAGAATATGAAGATGAGTTCATTACAGTCCTTGCCCCCAAGAAATTTATAATCTACCAGGAGAGTAAGACAGTAGGCAATGATAACTTACATAAGAAAACTTCACACAAAATGTAACAGAGATTTAAAAAAAGATTGGTTGTAATATGGATTCAAAAGAAAAAGATTGGTTGAAGGATACAGGTTGTTGCATTTGAGAAGGTTCTTGAAGGTTCTCGAAGGGCTGTATCAAGGGAAGGGAGAAGCCCAGAAAGCTGTGGACACCTCAGAGAGCAGGAGAGCAAGGGACCCTCTGATCCCATTGCCTGTGGTCCTGAACATTGAGTTATAGGAACTACATGACTCAACCTTTTCTGAAAAACCAAACTGAATACTAAAAACTGCTCATAGATTTTAAAAATTTTGTTGTTTTCATCATCACAGCTATTGATCACTAATCAGCAAGCAAATTCTTAATGTTATCTGGGCATTTCAAACAAAAGAACCTGAATAAATCAAGCTAGTTTAGTGGCTAATGTGAATACACTGGATCTTCTATTTATGATTCACTCTGTTATTTGTCAATTGACCCCAAAGTGGTGATTCGGAAATTAACAATGTGCAAGGAAGGCTAAAGTCTGAATTTGCTCCTCAGTCTATGCAAATATATTGTTACATATGGCTACTGCCCCAACTTTACCAACAGATGATCCAGCAATCATTTCCCTGAGAAATATGTGAAGTGAGTACTTATTTGGGAAGTTTCATCGCCCAATGTTCATCTTTCCTTTCTCGATGATGTATCTTCCCTTTGGAAATGTTGCAGAGAAAAAGTAGACATGATATGATATGCGTGACAATAAACCAGCAGAACTGTTATCAAGGAGAGGAGTTTATTCGAGTAGAAAAGAAGTAAGGGCTTTATCCGTGAACTTGAACATCCTCAACTGATCACCTTCTATATCTCTTGGGTGTGCCCTGACAGAAAAATGGGGCTAATTCAACTCACCTAGATAACTCACAGACACGATGAGGAGATTAATTATTCAGGATCCATTGAGTGCTTTCAATATGAAAAGCACGATGTATGTCACAAACAGAGAGCTGTGACTTCGGGGGAGACAATAAACAGCAGGCACAAATGAACTTTTAAAAAACAAAGGCCCTATTCTCATGTAAATACTCAATAATAAAGGCTATAAAAAGAAAGCTGGAGGAAAATAAAATATAAACAGAATATTTTCCATGAGGAGTCAGCAGATTTTATCAAGTTAATAAATTATTACAATAGAGTATATAAAATCAAATTCATGCAGAATCAGACCAGAGAATATAATGTGTCGCTGCTGGGATTATCTGGTGGGAGAGATCTCATTGATTTTTGTAGAGCATTGGATCTGGGAGATTTTTAAATTAGGCAAGCATGATGACCCAGTTTGGGTGGGATAAGCTTAGAAAATCCCAAGGAAGAATACTTCTCCAGAAGTCATCTCTGGAGGTACAGTTATTTTTAATTTTTCAAACCTTGCATGACAGAAAGAGGATTCTGAAAACTGAATGCAAAAAAGAAACACTTTAATAACTTCAGTATCCATTCCTCATTGTCATGATTCTAGCATGGAAATGAAAAGGATAGCCAAAATTCATTTACACTTAAATAGAAATTTGAGGAAAATAAAATTGAGCTTGCTTTTATTTTTACAGTATATGAGGAAACAAAGTTGGGTGAATTTTCTCTTGAACTGTGATCTAAGAAAACACTTACAAAATAAAGACATAACCATCAAATACAAAACCTATTGGAAGTAAGTATGCTGAATTTATCAGTGGAAAACACTTGAGAAGCACTAAGAACTTATTTTTTAATTGTGTATCAGTTAGCTATTGCCAAAACAATACTGCATAACAACCAACCACGATCACTAGTGACACAGAACAATAAGCATTTGTTCTCACGGTTCTATGAATCAGTGGGGGTGGTACTGCTTCACATACTAGACTGAATCTACTTCGTGTGTCTCTCATTTTCCTTGAAGCATTGGGCTGCCCAGGGCACGTTCACCTCACAGATCTAAACTCAAAAGTAAAACTTCCACCCTATTCTGTTAGCCAAGCAAGGAATTTTGCCAAGCCCAAAGTCAAGTAGCGGGGAAGTACACTACATCCATGTCATGAGAATCCTGAGCCAAAAAATTTGAATCACATTTGTTTCAAAGTTACAGACACACACAGAAAAACCTCTGGGAAAATGGCCCAGCGACAGAGATCAAAATGAATATGAGATACAAAAACAAACTTTTAATAAAATATTTGTTATAATGATGATGTTTTCAATTTCCTTTTCATCTAAATGTATATTTTCACTTGTAATTCTAATAGCTGACATTAGCTTACTTTCCTTTCTGATAAAAAAATCTAAGGCAATTTTCTTTTTAAACTTAAAGAATTTAATAATGGCTCTAGAATATGGAGAACTTAGCTTCTTTGAGAAGCCTTCTCCATATACTGGAAGGTTCCAGAGTGCCATTTCCACGTATCACAAGTAAACTCTTAAACTGGGTTCTACCAAGTTACTGTCATCAACCACAGAGGTGCGTTTCACCTCCATGGAGTCTGAAACTAAATGAGGAATGAGCCCCAGGATTTCCACACCATCTCAATCAACTCAATAAACTCATAACAGGCTCTCAAAAAAGTGAGCTCCTAACACATTTTTTAACTCAACTACTCAGAGAATATTTTCCATCTGCGAGATCAACAGTCTTGGTATAAGTTTTCGTCTTTTATCACCAGAATTATTACAAATAGTTTCTTAAAATATAACTTTAATCAGATTGAAATATTGATAAAGCTCTGTGTTGGTAAAGAAATAAGCACTCTTCCACACTGTTGGCTAGGGAGTAAATTTTTGCAAGTTTTTGGGAAGCTGTCTGGCAACGTCTATCAGTTAACTGATATGTGAAAATATCATATCTTTTAACCTAGGAATTTCAATTCTAGAAATTTATCTAAAATAATTAGCTAAATACAAAATAAATTATAGACAGAATGTTTCATCATTTATAACAAAAAAGTTGAATCTACTTAAATTCTCTTCAATGGGAAATTTGTTCAATAAGTAATGGTGCTTCTGTACCATGGAATATTAAGTAATTATTAAAAAGGCAAAACTAATCATGTTAATATACTCAAGATATATTATTGACTGAAAAATAGCAGCTTTTTAAATACCAGAATATTATATATAATATTTATAAATACATTTATATATACAAGGTCTGTCCAGAAGGTATCCAGCCATGTAATATGAAAAATAGAGACATTTATTGAAGAAGATACAAGATACAGGAAATACTGTACACAGGACAATTATGCCTCAGTCCCCTTCAAAGTACACACCTTGGGACCTCATACAGTTCTCTCAATCACCATCAGCGCCCCATCATATTTTCCTTAATTTCATCAAAGGTCTGAAATCTCTTTCCTTTCAAAGGTGATTTTAGTTTTAGAAAAAGCCAGAAGTCACAGGGCACCAAATCTGGGCTGCAGGGGGGCTGAGTCACCTTGGTAATTTGATGTTTCACCAAAAAACTCTTCATGAGAGATGATGCATGAGTGGGTGGGTTGTCATGATGAAGCTGCCAATCACCAGCTGCCCTTAGCTGCAGCCTCCTGAATCATCCAAATAGTTTCTGTGGAGGAATGTTCAAGGTTCAAGCAAAATCTGATGCAGATTCGTTGCTCTACTCTCTCAGTCATTTTGAATGTGACAGCCACACAGCACATATGCTCATTCAACAGTGTTTCCCACCCCACTGACTAGTAGAGTGAAGTAATCATTGTTCACACATGCGCATTCCAGTCCACCCTCCTTGGCTGTCAGGTATCATCAATGTTACACAAACCATTCTCATTATGTTAACAATGGCTGGACTTTTTCTGGACAGACCTCACACATGTAAATTCCAAATGTGCTTGTGGATGTGTGAAAAACTATGTATCTAATTGCTAGCAGTAATTATCTCTAGGAAGGGTTGATCTGGTGTAGTGAGGGAATAGTTACTGTTGACTGGATTACACACACAACATATTTCACATACTGTATGTAGCATATACTGTATTCTTACAATAAAGCTAGAGAAAATATTAAGAAAATCATGAGAGAAGAACATACATTTACAGTATTTACTGAAAATATCTACATATAAGTGGACTCACACAGTTCAAACCTGTGTTTTTCAAGGGTCAACTGTATTTCCAACACACAAAGACATACACTATCTCAAGAGCATTGATAATCAGAAAAATGTCACAAAACTTAGGAAATAATGAGTATTCAGCATTTATTACTTTTATTTTTAATATATTTAATTGTAAATTCACAAAATTTTAGTAATAGCACCTTTAGTAACTGGCACACAAAATTCCTGCAACTTTAACAATTGGCTCTCGTGAGCTGGTACAAGTTGGCTGTATGTAGCGCACAGCCAGTCCAACGTGAAGTGCAGAGGTCTGGGCAGGGACTTCAAGTGCACAGGCAGTAGTCAAACCCAGGATACGAGTGGAATTCCCCCAGGGAGAATATATTTAATAAGATAGTAAGAGAAGGCAGTGAGGAGGAAACCCTGGAGGAAACCCACATTTAAAGGGCAGGCAGTAAAAAGTGAGGATGGGGAGATGATGAGAAAAAGCCAGAGAGGAGGTAAAAATGGAGGCTGCAGAGGGTGATGAGGGCGCCCACGGAGAAGTGTGATGTAAGAGAGAGGGTGTGGTCAATGGTGTGGGATGATACCAAGAGGCAAACACAAAGAAACAAAATTATCTATTCATTTAAGAGATCATTGGTTCATTCTCTAAACATTTATAGAGAATTAATTTTTGCTGAGCACTCTGGAGAGGTTGGATTTCTAGTTTATTAAAATAGAACATTTTGGTCTTACTTTAAGCTGAGGTTCAAAACACATTCCAAATAAGGTGCTAACCCACCTAAACAGGGTTTGCTAAGGAAGCAGCTGCTAAGACTTTTTCTCAACCCAACCTTAAGGGCATAAAGAGAGTAAAGTTAAAGCAAGGTAATTAGATGAGATGAAATACAGTATATATAGTTCAACCTAGGAGGTAGTATTTCTTTCCGAATTTTAGATCTGACTTTCCAAATAAGAAGTGATATAATATGGCTTATCCTTTTCAGCCTGAATTTTCATACATCTTCCTTGCTCTATATCAAACTTATTGATGCATCAGCCCAAATACGAGTGTCCAAGTCCCACACATGCTTACTAAGGTACTCTTGCTACCTATTTTTCATAGAAGACAAATTATTACTAAAAATTACATATGCCAGGCCAGAAGCCCTTCACCCCTCACGTAAAGAAACTGGCTACTAGATGAAGTTGGAAATCCTTAGGTTTAAAATGTTGATAAAGGAAACAGGGTTAATAGGCAACTTGATTGAACAAGGCTGAGTGAACATTATACAGTAAGGAAAGCCACTCGAAATGTACCAATGTTTGGGAAGGGTAGCGCACAGAGGGAGGGCGAAGAAACAGTGGGAAATAGGAGCACTGTGCAGTAGAATGAACATGCAGCACAGGTTATGAGATGTAAAGAGGAAAGGCTAAAGAAGTTCATGACGGGAGGTCATTACTTGTATCATACAGTTGGCTACATTGATGAAGGAGCAAAATAGCACGTATTTTTCCCAGCAAGTTGTAGAATCCTTCCTAATGGCTTTGCTCTGGGGATAGAATAGACAACAGAGACCAAAATAGAGGAATGCTGTCATCAATGTCTTCGTTCTTTCGCCTACACTCCCATACAAAATTCACTCCCCCGAGAAAACTTTTTTTATTAACAAAGGTAAACAGTACAAAGTTAGCTGGTTATGCTTACCTTTTTTTTTTTTAAAAGAGAGGGAAACATCAATATGTGGTTGCCTCCCATGTGGCCCCCACTGGGAACCTGGCCTGCAACCCAGGCATGTGCCCTGTCTGGGAATTGAACCCACAACCCCTTGGTTCACAGCCCGTGCTCCATCCACTGAGCCACACCAGCCAGGACTATGCTTACCATTTTTAACCATAAAATTATTGCAATGCTTTAATTTATTAATACATCACCAGCATGACCAGGCAAACTATCCCTGGCTTACTTAAATGTGAATTCTATTCTATTATACAGACTCAGGACAGACATTTACACAGGCTCACAATATCTGAAACTCCAAGACCAGAAACTCCCTTATCCAAAACTCCAAGACCAGATATATGCGTATACAGTATGTGACAGGACACCTCCAAGGGAATCTGAGTCAGATGAAGACAGACCATAAATGACCTCACCATAGGTCAGGCCAGATTTTGCAGCCCGATGACCTCAGGATAGGTCAGGATTATAGAAATGTGGAGAAGGTATCGTGGACTGTGTTTTGAGTCACTAATCCATTTGTTTCTTTACTTCATTTACAATATATAAATCCTAAATTTCTGCATATCTCCTAATTCATAACCAACATTCCCCATATGCTTTCTTTCTTTTTTTGGTCAACTTATAGCTTTTATTTATTCAAAAAGATTTGATTCTTTTTGGTAATCCTCTTTTCTTGTTATTTCATAATTTATTCTCTTTACTATTGCCTTCAAAATTCTTCCTTACATTTTTTATCTGCACTTAATTTTGACTCCTCATCAATATTCCTGAGTTAATTTTCCATCTTTTGTTTTTATATAAAAGCATTTAAAACTATTAATTTACTTTTAAGAACTGTTATATCAGCATCTCACGATTTTTGATGAGAACTTTTATTGTAGTTTAGTTCTAATTTCTTAAAATTTCCACTGATTTTTTAACCTCATTATTTTAATAAATGTATTAATAAATTTTATTAATAATGTTAACCTCAGTAGCACATTACTGTTGTCAGAAAAAGTTGTTTATGTAACAATGATTCTTTAAATCATGATCAAACTTTTGTAAGTTAGTATAAGGTTAATTTTGGAAACATCACTTGTACTTGAAATAATGTATACTCTGTTATGTACAAGTATACATGTACTTGAAATAATGTATACTGTCATGTATAGAAAATTTTTTAAATTGTTTTTATCCATTAGATTTTCTGCATCAAGTCTATCCAATATGGTAGCCACTGACTAGATGTGGCTACCCAGCACCTGAAATGTGACTAATGATGAACTGTATGAAATAATAACTAGATTTCTAAGACTTACTATTAAAAAAAAGAATGTATACGGTCTCACAAATTTTATATAGTCAATTAAATTAAATATTGACATAGCATTTTATATATAGTGGGTTAAGTAAAATAGTTACCATTTCTGATTTCAATGTAGCTAATAAATTTTAAATTACATATGGGGCTGGCATTTATATATATATATATATATATATTTTAAAGATTTTATTTATTTTCAAAGAGAGGGGAAGGGAAGGAGAAAGAGAGGGAGAGAAACATCAATGTATGGTTGCCTCTCACATGGCCCTCACAGGGGATCTGGCCCACAACCCAGGCATGTGTCCTGACTGGGAATCGAACCAGCGACCCTTTCGTTCACAGCCTGTGCTCAATCCACTGGGCTACACCAGCCAGGCCTGGCATTTATATTTTTATAGAATGGTTCTATACTCTGAACTGAGTTTCTGCTAGAAGTAGCTTGAAATTCTTTCACTATGGCTTTGGAGTTTTACATTTTTGCTTGTAATTCTCAATTTTTGCTTTTGCATTCCAAAGTTGTTATATCGTAAATGGTTTTTCTACTTATAAATTAGGATCCTCCTTTTTCGTTATTGCTTTAAATTCTGCTTTTATATTAATATACCTGCATCTATTTTGTTATATTTTTAGTAATCTCTTAATAATAATATAGTTGTTTCCTCCCAATTTAGTGTATTTTAATAAGTTTAATGTTTACATTTATTGTAACTACTGACATATCTAGATATTCTATCATCTTTTTTTGTGACTTACTCCACTTTTTTTCCTTCCTCCCTTCCTTTCACTGGATTCTTACATTTTCTCTACATCATCTCCCTTTTCCCTCGCCCTCCCTCTTTTCTGGCTCTAAATTTCTGAATTGCATTTATTTTTTAATGCTGACCCTTACACTTTTTATACTAACACTTTTAATATTACTCTTACAACTTCACCTAAAAATTTCCAAAAACAGTCTAACACTTTTCAGTTTATTCTCCTGACCACAAAAGTCCCTTAGCACCCTTTATTGATTCACCATGCTTCCTCACTTGTATCTCATTGTATTCGCTACCTAATGCTGCGTAACAAAGAACTCAAAAATCAGTGGCATACAACAATAAGCATGCAATCAGCTTCAGAGCCTGCAGTCTAGCTCACCTGGATTAGACTTGCTTACACACCTGTGGTCAACTAGCTGGTTGGTCAGTGGCTCTACTGATCGCCACTGGAAGTCAGTGGGTGTCCACTGTGCTGATGTGGTTTTGCCTCATATGCCTCACATTCCTTCAGCAGGTTAGCCTGGGCAGTTTTCCATAGCGAAGGCAGAGGTACAGAGTAGAGGCAGTGTTTTTTATAAGATTCTGTTGTATGTGAGTCACATCTGCTAACATCCCACTGGCCAAAGCAAGTCACATAGCCAAACTCAGAATCAAGGGGCAGGAAAGTTAACTCTGCCTCTTCGGTGAAAGAAACTGCAAAATCACTTGGCAAAAGGTATGAACTCAGGGAGAGGTAAAGAATTGAGGTCATGATGCAATCAACCTATCAGTTTTACTTTTTTTTTTTTTGCACCCAAATAAGTGATGTTTACTATAAATTTTATGTGAGATTTTATGTAATCTCTAGTCTTTTATGCATCCTACGCCTTCTTCTGGATATTTATTTTTGCTGAAATACATCTTTGGGTGACAAGCTCTCCTAGTCTTTGTAAATCTGAAAACTTTATTTTGCCCTCACTATAGAAATATAGTTTAGCTGGTGAAACATTTAGATTGACTTATTTTCCCTCAGTACTTCACAATCCCCTTTCAATTGTTGCAGAAAATCCTCTTGTCTAAATTTTATTTCTTTATAGGTAATGCACCTTTTCTCTGAGGTAGTTAAATTTTAGATTTCTCTCTGACTACCATCACAATGTATCTGGATATGGATTCATTTTGCTTTGCCCTGATTAAATTCAGTGTGAATTTACAGTATTCATAGATTCAATTATGAAAAACTCTCAGCTTTTCTTTCTTTCATTTTCAAATGTATTGCTTTTTCTACCAATCCCTCCTTTTCCTTCTGGAGCTACCTTATTGAAACTCTGCACTCACTTCCATATCTCTTAAGTGTTCGTATTTTTTGAAAACCTCTTTGTTCCTTTGTACTTCGATATGAAACCATTTCTTAGACTACCATCTAATTCCCAAATTTCTTTAACTGTTTCCAGCCTGTGTTTCTGCCAATTGGGCTTGTTGCAATGACTGTTCTTCACATGTAAGATTTCCCAGTAATTTTTACACCTGTGTTACTTCTCCATGTTTTTGTTATTTCATATCTACTTGAAGATCTATGTGAATTAATCAATTTCCTTGAGCATCCTAAATATTCATGATTTTATTATTAGCACCATGCTCTAACCAAACTGAGCTAACCAGCTGCCCAACATTCATAATTTTAAATGTCAGATTGTTCTACAGAATTGATTTTATTTGGTGGAAATACATGTTCTGTCAACTGATTTTGTTGATGTACTTTAAAATTTTAGCTCATAGGCTAAAATTAAAGTAGGAGGTTTTACTGTCTTCTTTCATGGCCCTCCTCCCCCACCCTTTCTTTTCCCTTCTGTACTTCCCCTTGTACCCCTGGGCCCTTATATAGAGTCCAGAACCAAATCTTTGAGAACTTCTTCCCTACAATGGTTATTTTAGAAATATTGTAAACCTATAAATACCAAACTTCAGAATACCTTTGTTCAGCTCCAGATCAAGAGGCATTTCCTAGCATCATTAAACTTCAGCTTCCTCAAAACAAGGTCCTAGGTAGTAGTAATCAGGAACAAGCTTTTTTAAGCCTCAGTGGGAATAGTTGAGTAGAGTTACATTCTAGCCTCTGACTTCAAGCAGTAAACCTGGCCCCAATATCCAATCTTACGTAATATTTTTAGTTTCTATTACGTTTTAGAAGCCAATTTCTCAAGTACCACTGCCAACTTCTAGACTCAGAACCTGGAAGGTCCATGCTTTCAGCCTCACTCATCAATTTATTTGTTTGTTTCATTTTTGTTACACAGAGATGTTCAACCTTGTTTGAGGCTGGCTCTCTTTGGCTTGGTTCACTTTTATTTTATCTAGTAGCAGTAGTATGTGTTTCAAGAGGGTGCATCAGAGCATAAAATAATGGCCTTCTTGACCAGAAGTCTACATGGAATGTTCACACACACACACAAACACACCCCCCAAAACAAACCAGAAAACTCCATACACATTCCTTCTGGCCTTAAGTGACCAGCCATCTTGCCCATTTTCTATTTCCAAAGAAAATTCCAAGCCAAAAATGAGACTTTTAGTGATACCAATAATTAAACATAAACTGCTATCTTCCAACAGACTATTGCAAATTATGGTACAAAGCCATTTAATATAGGTAGACTTTATTTCAAAAAACCAAAAGAGTTAAGTGTTATTGATTTGCAGCTTGCAATTCAATTCTTTCTTTGAAAATCCAGTTATAACGTTAAAATTCAAAATGCTTTTTTGGGGGGTATGGAGGATGAATGACTTTCAGAATAGCCTGAGAATCGTGAATAAAGAAAAACATTGCTGTGTTTATTTAGAGAGTATTACCCCTTGGAGCCAGCGTCCGCACTAATGCATTTTACATTAGCGTGCCGCATCAGGAAATCCTGACTTTTTGGTGCCAAGGGGGTAATTAATATCAGTTTGTGTTTTCAAAATGGTTGTGTTTATGTGGGAATGAGGACTGAGCACTAACAGGTAGAGCTGGAAGTATGAAAGCTTGCTGTGAAGCAAAATCTTGGGAAAGAATGGAATGCTGAAATTACTGAACAGAAAATAGGATTTCCATGGATAGACTGATATCTGTACTGAAAAGAAGCCACAGTCACACTTCCTTGCTTTTAATCTATTAATACTAAGCATTAACAGAAACAATTCCCTAGTACAGTCATATTAATAGAATATAAAATCCATGATAGCTATAAACAGTATTTTGACCCACTGATATCAGGAGTTCTAAAATTTTTTTTAAAATTGATGTGTATTAAATAATATATGAAAAACAATCATTATTCCAAAATACCCTTCCATAGCTAATATAGATACACTTCCTGTAGATATAAAATTCTTTATATTGACCTAGGCTGAATAAAAGCCACTATACATGTAAAATCAAAATGCTTTTAGTACATCTGTTTTATCCCACCAAAAAGAAAAGCTGGCAGGGAACTAGAATCAAAGTACAAATTTCTTATAGTGAAAGTCAGAAAACTAAGGAAACAGCAAGAAAACAAATGAGAAAAATTCCAAAGAACAAATTAAAGCCATAGAAGCCAAAATAAAGTTATAAACCTAAGAGATTTTATGAAGTCCTACCTAACGTAATTCTCAAAAGGAGTACTTAGAAAACATGCTATTTATAAAATTTTTAACTATACAGAAGACAAGAAGATGATAAATACTAAGTATATTTTTACCAATTTTTAAAATGAACTCAATTGTTACTAAATACAGTAGCCAATTCATTCAAGTGATGGAAAAGGATGCTCTTACAGGAAAATAAAGAATTTCGTCCTACTTCATTAGTCAGGAATATGAACTGAATGATTGTGAAGTGCATTACACATACAATACACTAACTTGTCATTCCTAAAAACGACGACTCTACACAAAATACACCATAGGTAGTATGAACTGGCTCTCCACTGTGTGACCCTTAACAACAGAGTACAGGCTCTGCTGCTGTAACGTGTAAGTCCTTAAAAAGACAGAAGTGCTATTTCTGTCACGTCAAAGTCCAAGCTGATAGGGAGCACAAGACTGGACTTCATGAAGCAATTCAAGGGACTTTTGAGATTGCACTGTGATTCTCTACAATGTTTTTCCAATCTACAAGGCCAAAGTTCACCACTAGTATATCATGTTCCAGCCCTGGTAAACAGAAAATGAAGCACACTTTTAAGGATGTGATCTAGTAGCTGCACACATTACTCTAGCTCACATCTCAGTGGCTGAACTTACAGTCACATCACATTTTACAGGAAAAGTGGCTATAAAATGTAGTGACTAGGCAGCCATGTGCCCACCCAAAAACTTGGAGATTATTTTGAAAAGAGAGTAATACTGGGGAACAATCAGTATTCCCTGACAGATTAGAAATAATGAAAATCTCTCAAGATATTCAGGATTGTTTTACTCATCTATTTTAGCTTCAAATAATTATTTTTAACTTACTGTTTCACGAGAAACCTCACGGTATATTACCACAGTAAAAGACTGCAGCCTTTGCAAACACAAATGCATCACTCACATATCTAAGTTCTTAAACTATGGCTACCTATCAGAAAAAAAATTTAAAAGTACATACACATTTATCCACATATATACAAATATATATAACACACACGCATGTATATGTTTTTGTGTATATAATATCAACTTATGATTCTCAAGTTTCCCAGACACAGCAATTACAGGATCACACTATTCATAGGCTTTTATTGAATTAATATGAAGTATTTTGCATTGTCTATTTCTGAAACTTATGAGTTCCAAATGATAAAATGATTTGTTATTGATTTAATTTTTTGGCAGTAATCAAACTGAGATATTTTGGGGCAGGTATGGAGATATTTAGTAGGGTTCAAAAAATCAAAGAGCTTGAAACTTTCAACAAACAATAATCTCCAACATGTTCTAGTCATTCTACATAAAATTACATTTCATTAATTCTCTATTAAGAAGCCAGCCATTTTTATACCTTTTGCAGTTAATTCTCACCTATTAAAAAACACTTTGCTAGAAGGAAAAAACTCACAACTTTATGTCAATTAAATGAAGTTATACTTAAATGAATTCAACTAGTCTTTGAAATAGCATAAATCAAACATGCATTAAGTATAATGAATGTTCAAAATAAACAGAATAAGGTGACATCTCAAATTATTGGTTTATTCAATAAATGATATGAAACTCTACCCACATAGAAAAAAACTAAGGCTCTAAATCATACCATGTACAAATTTTTTAAAAATATAAGCAAATATGGGAGCATTTTTTATAAATTTTTAAGTAGGGAGGTTGCAACAAACTATAAAATGTTGACTATGTATAATCATAAAACTTTAATACAGTAGATATACATCATACATCATATGCCAAAGTTAAAAATTATGAACAGGATGAAGAGATATGCAATATATAGGAGACAAAAGACTACGTGCAAGGTCTGTCCAGAAAAATCCAGCCATTATTAATATAACAAGAATGGTTTGCATCACATTGATGGTAACCTGGCAGCCAAGGAAAGTGGACTGGAATGTGCATGCGTGAACAATGACGACTTCACTGTATTAGTCAGTGGGGGTGGGAAGACGCCATTGAGCATGTGTACTGTGTGTCTGTCACACTCAAAATGACTGAACAAGTAAAGCAATAAATCTGCATCATATTTTGCCTTAAGCTTGAATATTCCTCCACAGAAACGATTCTGATGATACAGAAGGCCACAGCTATGGGCAACTGGTGATTGGCAGCTTCATCATGACAACGTATCCACTCATGCATCGTGTCTTGTGCAGAGTTTTTTGGTGAAACATCCTATCACCCAGGCAGCTCAGCTCCCCTGCAGCCCAGATTTGACACCATGAGTCTTCTGGGTTTTCCCAAAACTAAAATCACCTTTGAAAGGGAAGAGATTTCAGACCATCAATGAGATTCAGGAAAATACAATGCAGCAGCGGATGGCAACTGGGAGAACTGTGTGAGGTCCCAAGGTGCCTACTTTGAAGGGGACGGAGGTGTCAGTGTCATATGGACAATATTTCTTGTATCTTCTTCAATAAATCTATTTTTCATATTACATGGCTGGATACCTTCTGAACAGACCTTGTATGTTGGATTCTGTGTGTAAACTATAGTTGGAAGAAATGTATCAAACCTTTAAATTATTGTTATCTTTAAGAAATAAAATTATGGAGAATGTTTGCTTTTTGTATGACCTATTCTTACCAATGTCTTAACTATTTAACATTAATGACTATTTAAAACAAAACGCACTGATTAATCCATACAATTCCTCAGATGGCTTCTAATTCACCGTTAACATCGAAAATACAAAATTTCAGTAACAGGAGGAGTCCTTAAGTACCAAGGTGTTTTTTTAAAAGAGAACTTGTCTTTTAAAGATACTTACTGCAATAATTAAAGGACATAGTGTACTCTACAACTTGGGGGTCAGGGTATAGACAACACAAGACCGGTCATGCGATGCTAAGTGAGTAACTCAGTTACTGGTACATGGGCTCATTATACCATTCTCTCCACTTAGGTGTACGTTTGAAAATCCCATTAAAAAATTAAAAATGAAACCAAAAACAATGTGTCACCACAACTCTTCAAAATAATACTAACAAATTCTCGAACAACTAAACTAGCACAGTTAAATATTTTTAAATGTTAATCAATAACCACCCTGCATTTTATAATGTTATAATAATTTCTTCTTCATAATACTATATATTTTGATAAAATAAAAATTTTATTTCTAGAATATATAGTCTATATGGGAAATGACAAATGTGGTGGAAAGGTGCTGGTAAATTCTTCCTAGGTAACAAAGGAGTAGGTAATTTTTGTCACCACCAATTAAAAACTTTTACGAAGTAAGACTGTTATAAAACAATTAAACCTTGCAAATGCACTAGTCTCCAGGAAGAAAGTCCTGGAGGAAATTCTGCTTATTAAAATTGCAATTTTAGTTTCCATTAAAAGGAGAGTAAGACAACAGAAGATGGGTTGGCAAGACAAATTATTTCTTAATGTCAGTTGAGCTTATTTCAAATGAGATAACGTATCTAGACCAGGTTGGGTTTAGTACAATTTTGTCTCCTCAACTCATTTATCTAATTCAGTCATCTTGATTATAGCCTCATGGACTTCATTTTCAGAGAAAGAATTCTGTAACAAACAGCCCACACAACGTGCTGATTACTGAACAGTTAATTCTAATTAACTTGGGCATGGCAAGAGAATTTTGATAAAGTCCTAGAATACAAATATAGTCTGCTTATACTGGACTAACTTATATAAAATACCCACAGCATAGTCTCCAGACAAAACAAGACAGTCAAAGAGATCTAATTTAAAGAAACAAATGAGAAAATTAAAATCACAAATAATTTATTCTTCCGTTAGAGTTGATACAGTTTTAAATAGCAAAGAAGTACACAGTGGTGGAAAATTGGCACAGAACCTCTAAGCATTTCAATCACAACAAGGCTGTCCATGCTTTATCTGTTCAAACTTGATGTCCATTTTCTACTGACCAAGTTGAAGAAAAAAAAAACTATTCTGCCCTTAAAACACACACACTCTCTTTCATACACACACACAGACACATTGAAACTCCTCCTTTTGATTACAGTATGTTGAGAACAGTATGTTTTGCTTATTCAAATTAATGGCACCCCTCTGTTTTGTTTCCAGTTAGAAGTGGGAAAAACCAACTCAATTATAGAGAATACATTTTATTCCCTGGGCATAGGCAACTGTTAAGAAAATAGAAACTTACCTTTGGGCTAGATGTTTTCAGATTATGCTTAAATAATTGTGGTTATAAACTTCTCAATGCATGATTTCTTGTCTAATGCAATATCCCTGAATTGAGTTAAAATAATCAGGCACAGGACAGTCTCAAATATGACTAAATATGCAATGCTAATGAACAAAGTGATGTAGAATGCAGCCTGTCTGCTTTTAATACAGATCAGAATTAACCTCATCAATAAGCATTTTCCGAAATGTCGTTTTGTGTTATATTAACCAACATAAAAAAGGGGAAAACTTAAAAGTGTCCCTTTATAAATGGTATTATTTCCAGTTAAGAGAGTTGAAATAAATGTTTGTAAGTCTCCTGAATTATTCTATTATATAAACCAATTAACCTTCTAATGTTAAAAATAAAATTAATCAACATTGATTCTTCTTTGATATTGTTTAAAAAATGTTTGGATATTACTTACTAACTTCCCTGATTACTCAAACAAGGTAAAATTAACACTTCATTTTCACTTATTGCTATTTTAGGAGAGAATTACCATTTACTTGAAACTGTTACCAAGATTCTTCAGATTCAACATGAAGTAATTCTTATTGCCTCACATTTTAAAACTGCATTATAAATGATCCTTATAAAAAGGTTTTAAACCACAAAACTTGAAAGCTTTAAAAAATGTGTTTTTACTCAAAACTCTATCACAGTGCCCCTGATTATCTAACAGATACAAGGGATCTGAATTTCCTCTAAAGAACACTAAGAGTGGACATACGGTGTGCTTTATCTCCTCCCTCACCTTCACCTTTATAGTACACCATTTCGAGACCAACACAATCAAGCATACACCATGTTCCAATCCACATTAACAGAGGATTTCTGATTCTGTCCAATACGTAGTGTACCGCCTTGCATATTTACCACATGAAATAAACATAATATACAAAATATTGCTACTGTAAAAAGTGTACATTTCCCTCTTCCCCTTACAAAAGAATCTGTGGAAAAGTATTACATTCCCTTAACCTTCATAAACATACAAAGCTGCTCACACCTTTCAGTCTGTAACAGTCCATTTGAAACACAGTTCCAAATTCATTGCAAATTGGTTATGCCGTATTTTCTGTCCAATGTTGCCATCTAGAGTAGAAATGTGAAATTAAGAGTATTTTTGAGCTACTAAAACCTTTTAAACAACTAAGCCACAAATGCTGCTTACTGAAGAAACAGCCACTTAGCCACAAGGTTTTTCCAAAAACTAGACGGAATGGAAGGATCTCTTCACAGGGAGGTGTCCACAGTGCTGAGGTGACAATATGGCTGCTAACAGATACTGGCTATTGGAATGTAAGTACTTTTTCACTGCTGGTAATTTCCATACTGTCCCTAAAAAAATAAATTTTAAAATACAATTAGATAATAGTTTGATCATAAGTTTGGCAAAGAAAATTATAAATAAACCTCAATACTGTCATACTACAAAAGCAATTGCATTTAAAACAAAAATCGTTATATATTTAGGTGCATAGTACCTCTGTAATTTCTTCAATACTACATTTATTTGCAAATGTATTTCAGAGTCTTTGAGCATAGAATAGTACCTATCGCACAGTAGAAATTTTAATGTTTGGTGAATTTTGTTGAACTGATTTGGGCAAGGATGAGTGAGAAGTTCTGGTTCTAAATTCTGGTGTGGTATATATTACCATAAAATTTTATGCTAGTATAACAACTTTGTTGCTGTTTACCTTATAATAACGATTATGAATTAACATCAAACGGAGTTGGAATAAGTGACAAGGATGAAAAGATATTTGGGAGATAAAAAGAAAAAGACCCTTCTAAAGATTTGGGCCTTTCTCTAAGGCCAACAATATTGTTACATAAAATCAAGGGAAGTTTGTTTTGTTTTTGTTGCTTTTAAAGTAGACTTGAAAGCCTGTAGGCTGACAGAACAGGAGAAAAAAGAGAGTACAGATATCAAACAGAAAACGAAATAGCAAAATTCTACGAGGGAGATAAATAATGTCCAGTGTACAACTATTAAGTTTAGCTTTGGAGAAGAAACATCTTTTCCTCGACAGGAGAAGAAAAAAGTTAAAAGAAATGAGAAACACTGTAATAGAAAATATATATTTTTATCAAAAATTTCTTAGATGTTTTTAAAATAAATGTTCATAAAAGCATCTATTTTACAAAAACACTACTCGCTGGAAAGAACATTATCAGGTAATTGTTCCCTTTGGTTGAATTTCCCCCTCCAGGTCACATTAATTTATAAAGTAATTAATAAAGTAATTAATTTGATTACTTTGTATCAACAGTGTACCATAGGAAATAGTACCCTAAAAATTTACATGTCCATAGAAGCAGATATACTTGAAAATCTGTTGAATGCCACTAGACATCTAATGGATAAATGTACCATAAATAGAATTAACATATTTAAAAAATATTAATGTACTTTACATAGTTATATTCAGCATAATTTAAAGTCAATGCACATCTTAAAATACTGGTGGGGAGAATATCAAATCTGGGATTTTAGATACTCTGAAAAGAAGAAAATTAGTGTGAGGGTACATAAAACAACACTGGCAAAATGCTGATAACTGCTGAAGTTGATTGGTGAGTACACAGGAATTCATGTTATACACCCTTTTTAGTATTTGTTTAAAGATTACTACAATACAAAGTTTAAAATAAGAAACATAAGTCAACGCTTATCATACAGGAGCTTGTTTTGCAACTGTTAGATGACTTAAGTCCCAACTCTAATATTATCTTTCTACTTGAGTCTAAAAACTCTTCAAGACTCAATGTTTTCACCTATAAGGTGGGACTATAACACCTCCATCTCCGGATCTCAATTTTCTTTCCATTCATGGCTACATTACTTCCTACCTCATTTGTTAGGACAGAAATTAAATGAGAGGACATGAAACAGGCTTTTTAAAATGATAAGGTATAAATAAACAAGTCTCAATGTTAAAGGAAAATGTTCCTCCAATAAATGTGTATGAATAAGATATTAATGATGAAAGTGAAACTGCACATATTATGAATAATGTAGCACAGAAGGGAGGCTGAAAACTGCTGTGCTACCTTCGTATCCGCGATCATTTATCTACTACGTTATGAGCTGCATGACAACAGAGCAGGTCTTATCTGTCCCTATACTTCAAGTACTGAAGAGTGCCCGATACACGACTTCTCCCAACAATGTATGCCAAACACAGGGTGGGACAGAAGTATATTAACAGTTATTTGTATGGAAAATAATACAATATTTTTTAAATAAAAAAACAAACTGTGTTTTGCGTACTCACAACTATAAGTCTACCTTTGCCCCACCCTGTATTATATTCAAAAAGTTATAAACATTTGAGTAAATATTATATGCTAATCACCATAATAAATTTGTAAAACAGAGAAGGTAAAACTTATAAATAAATAATTAAAGTACAATTAAAGAACAAAGATTCTACAACAGGTTCAGGAAGGAAGAGGTTAACACAGCTAAAATAATTAGAAAAATATTTCAGAGACTATGGGAACCTTAAGAGAATAGTACATTTTACACAGCAGAGAAAAGAAAAAGGGATAATTCAAGTAAAAGTAATAGCTAAAGCAAAGGCATGGAGAAAAATAGGTATGGAAAGCTTAGGGAAGTGGAAAATTAAAGAGAATATAGAATAATGAAGAGTAGAATTATTTGGTAACACAGAGCGTGAAAGTAATGGAAATAAGAAGTCTGGCTAATACTAACAACAGCTAACTCTTAACCTATCTCAATAACCAAGACCTCACCATGTGTCAGACACTGCCCAAGTGCTTTGTGTCCATATGCACCCTAGAGTAATTCTCACCTCCATTTTACACAGAAGAAATTGAGCCACTGAGATAAGTAACTTGAACCACCCCTGATTACAATGCTAGGCCCAAATCAAATAATGGGTAAACCCAGAAACATATACTGTATATCTGTTACCATTAGCAAATTCCAGGGTTAAAAGTATGGGTTTTGGAGCCAGCTAACAATTTCTAATAACAGTCATACCTCAGTACCCACCAGCTTCAGCACTTGTCAAACTCTGTACTCGTTGCATTTCTACAAGAAAAAATGTTTCAGTGCCTGGTATTTGCTTGGGACTCGACACACTTGCTAGAACTTGTATGAGCCACACAATGCTACCTCAGCAGAGAAAACACTTTCGGTATTCGTCGGTTTCAGTGACTGAACAAATTAACGAGTACCAAGGTACCACTGCAACTCCATCACGCAACACTTTCTTGTCCTTGAACAAGTAAACTAACCTTCCTTTCTCTATTTTCTTATCTGACTAGTGAGGATAATTATAATCATTGCCTCAAAAACTTACTGAAGAAGAAAAACATGAAAATGCTCTGCAAACTACTCAAGTAATCATGATATTACTGTAGGCAGCATGGTACAGCAAAGGCTCTAGTTACTGGAGGCTCTACTCTCTCAGACGCTGCCAACCAACTTCACTACTTCTTAGCTCCACCATCTCAGGTGAGTCACGCCAACGCTGTAAACCCCAGCCCCCACGCCCTTCTCTCTCTCTGTTTCGATTTTTTTTTTTTTGTTTTTATTACAAAATTCCTCTGACAAGAGTGTAATGAATGAATGGGAAAGAAGTAAAAAGATGGTATGAGAGGATCCTCCCATGATGAAGCAAATGTTAATGGTCTTAACTAAGAGAAGGCATTTTTTAACTGATAAAAAATCAGTTAAAGAGAAGTGGATGGGTTATTTCAGTAAGAACGATTAACAACATTCAATTGTTTATTAGATGGAAAGAGGGAGAGGGAGAAAGATTTATATATGAAATATGGCACTCGGCATTCTAGCTAGATGATAGTACATTCTCTCTTTGGTAGAGAATACTTAGAAAAAAGAAATAGTCTTGGGTGGAAAAACTATGAGTTTGGTTATATTCGATGTCAAGTACAGATATCCAGTAGGTATCTGCTTTTCAGAAGAGGGAACCGGACTAGAAGTAGAGATGTGAGAGTCAACAGCATGGGAAACTGAAACCATATGAGTAAACAGATTGTCTAAAGTATACTGAATGAGAAGACTCCCTAGACTAGAAACCGAGCAATACAAACCTTTACATTTCTCTTTCATTCATCTAGTCACATACACGTGTTAAAATTTTTCTGTCACAATACTTTTTAGGGGTTTTCCTCCTCTGTCCATTCTTATGATCACCATTCAAATCTAGGAAGTAAAGTCCTTATTTATTCACTTATTTATACTTTATTGACTGACACGTTCTACTAAGTGAGGAGACTCAACAATGATACAAACAGACAGGGTGATGTCTTTGAAGAACTGACATATTACGAGAAGACAGCATGACGATAACAACTACATAAACTGTCATATAGAGACAGATGCTGTGCTAAAATAATCAAAGCATCTACATCATACTTAATGCAGCCTGATCAGGAAAAAGGCAAGGATCTACCCTCTCACCACACCTTTTCAACACTGCACTGGATTCCTCGCATATACAGTAAGTAAAGGAAGTAAAGGTACACAAATTGGGAAGGAAAAAATAAAACTATCTTTGTTCACAGATGACATAATCATCAAGGAAAAATATCCCAGAGAATAACAAGAAAACTTCTGAAACTAACAAGTAAGGTTACAGGATAAAGATTAACATACAGAGTCAATCACTTTTCTATATACCATAGTGATCAAGTAGAATTTGAAATTATAAAAATTCAATTTATAACAGAACACCCCCAAAATTAAGTACCTAGGTACAAATCTAAGAAAATATGTAGAAGATCTATGAGAAAAAACTATAAAAAAATGGTTAAAAACATCAAAATAAATGAAGATATGTTCCATATTCATGTATAAGAAAATCAATATTATCAAGATGTCAGTTCTTGACCTAAAACTTCAATACAATCCCAGTCAAAATCCCAGCAAGTTATTTGTGGATATTGGCAAAATGATTCTAAAGTTTATATGGAAGACAGAAGACCTAGAATGGTCATACAATATTGGAGGATAAGAACAAAGTCAGAGGGCTGGCAGTATCCAAGTTCACGACTTACTATAAAGCTACAGCAATCAAGACAGTATGGCATTGGTGAAAGAACAGACAAATAGAGCGATGGAACAGAACAGAGAGCCCAGCAATAGACCCACACAAATATAATCAACTGATCTTCAACAGATAAGCAAAGGGAGCACGATGAAGCAAAGACAGTCTTCAACAAACAGTGCTTCAACAAAACATCCACATGCAAAAAAATAAATCTAGAGAGACCTTACACCTTCAATAAAAACTTAACTCAAAATGTACCATAGACCTAAATGTAAAATACAAAGCTATAAAGCTCCAGGAAAATAATAGAGGCATAAACCTAGGCGACCTAGAGTTTGGTGATGACTTTTTGGATACAACACCAAAGGCATGATCACTGAAATAAATTACTGATAAGCTGGACTTTATTAAAATTAAAATTCTCTGCAAAGGATAGTATCAGGAGAATGAGAAGAAAGGCCAGAAGACAATGCACTATTTTTAATAAAAGACACATCTGAAAAAGAACTGTTACCCAAAATATACAAAAAAGTCTTAAAACTCAACTACAAGAAAACAAACGACCCAATTAAAAAATGGACCAAAGAAAGACCTTGACAACTCACCAAACAGGATAGAAAGATGGTAAATAAGCATATGAAAAGATGTCCACATCATTAGGGAAAAGCAAATTAACATGAGATACCACTGCAAATCTTTTGGAATGACTAAAATCCTGAACACTGACAACATCAAATGCTGACAAGGATGTGGAGTGACAGGAATTATTATCACTTATTGCTGGAGAGAATCCAACATGGTATAGCCAACTATGACATACAGTTTAGCAGTTTCTCACAAAATTAAGCAAACTCTTACCATGTAAATCAGCAATTGTGCTTCTTGCACAATTTGTCCAAATGACTTGAAAATTTATGCCCACACAAAAACCCACACACAAAAGTTTATAGCAGCTTTATTCATAATTGTCAAAACTTGGAAGTAACAAAGATGTCTTTCAATAAATGAAGGGTTAAACAAACTGTGACACATTCCATCAATGGAATATTACTCAGTGATAAAAAGAAATCCACTGTCAAACCATAAAAAAGACCTCAAACACATATTTTTAAGTGAAAAGCCAATCTGAAAAAGCTATATACTCTATGATTCCAAGTACATGACATTCTGGAAAAAAGCAAAAATATGGAGACAGTAAAAAGATCAGTGATTTCCAGGGATTAGAGAAATAAACAGGGAGAGTACAGAAAATTTTTAGGGCAAGTGAACTATTCTGTTCAGCAGAGTAATTACATGCAGATACACGCAAGGAAATCACCCAAGTGTGAGGGAAGAAACAGCCAAAAGGATTAGAGGAACATAGAAACAGAAATATAGTTTTTATTCCACCACCCAAAGTAAAAAACTTCATAATTCTAGGGCATGGTGAGGGGTCTAACTTTTGCAGTGAGAATATTGAGGCCAGTAATATACACTGCCCTGGTCCTGCCTAACAAATCTTAAAAGCGACCCCCAATAGATCAAGCTGTTTCTAAATTACTTAACTGCATCCCAAAACAAAGCCCAAGAATATTTCTAAAAATACAAATAGACCCATCAACCAACAAATTAAAAGTAGTATTCACACTGTCTGGCATCCCAATCAAAGATGGTCGTGCATACAGAAGATGAGGAAAATGTGACTGATAATAAAAAGAAAAAGGAAATCAAAACTCACCCAGATGTCAGAATTAACAGAAAGGATAGCAGAAGTTAAAGGGATCATAGATGTATCCCTTATGTTCAGAATTTAGGCAGAGACATGGAAGATACAAAAAAGACCTAAATCAAACTTCTAAAAAAAAAAAAATGTGTGAGATAAAAACCACCTGGGAATTGAGTAAAGCAGTTTAGACAATGAACAAGAAAGATTAGTGAACTTCAAGACACAGCAACAGAAACTACCCAAAATGAAACAAAAAGAAAGAAAAAAAATTTTAAATCAAAATAGAGGATCGCTGATCTACGGCACAACTTTAAGCAGACAAATACATATGTAATTGTAGTCTGGAGAGGAGATGCACACAGGGATAAAGGTAGGAAAAATACCAGGTCAGAATTTTTCCAAATTTGATGAAAATGATAAAGCCACAAATCCAGGAAGCTATACAAATGCCAAGCAAAAGAGAAACCAAAAAATCTATACCAAGACACGTTTAATCAAATTGCTGAACAAAATGTGAGCAAGAGAAATTTGTTTCCAGACAAAAAAATTGACAAAGAGAAAGTCTTAAAAGCAGCCAGAGGGAGGGAAAAATTAACTGGCGGAGAAGAAAGAAAAAGGTGACAGCAGATGTTTTCTTAGAAATCAAGTAAGTGGGAAAACAGTAGAGCCATATCTTTAACGTACTGAAAGGAGAAAAATAACTGTCCATATAAAATTCTATACCCAGGGAAAATATCTTTCAAAAATAAGAAAAATAAACATTTTAGGATATACAAAAGCTGACAGAATTTATGACCAGGAGACATATATTACAAAAATGTTAAGTTCATGTCCTCCAGACAAAACAAAATAATACCAGGTGGAAATATGACTCTACACATAGAAATGAAGAGCACTTGAGAGAGTAATATCATGAGTAAATGTTTTTTTATTTAAGTATCTGTAAAGGATGATGGGTTTTCTTAAACATAATAAACCCCATATATTATGAGGTTTATAACATGCAGAAGTATGTATGTGGTACAACATAACACAAAGGTCAAGAGAAGGAAATGAAAGTAAACCATTATACTATATATAAAGCGGTGTAATATTACTTAAGCATCTTGATACAATCTATAACATAGATGAACCTTGAAAACACTAAACTAAGTGAAAGAATCCAGTCACAAAACACCACATACGGCATGATTTCATTGATCTTAAACAACCAGATAGAAAAATCCACAGAGACAGAAAGTAAACTAGCTGTTTCCAAGGGCCAGGTATTTGGAAAGAAAGACATATACTTTAAAAAAAAATCCCACTGAGTGGTAAACTTTAGAAAGGAGAGTTAAATGCGGTGTGAATTATATCTCAATAAAGATGATTTTTTCAGAAACAAAAAAGAAATAATTCAAAATAACAGAAGAAAAGGGAAGGAGAATGAAGAGCAGGTGGGACAAATAGAAAAAGATAGCAAGATGACAGATGACAGCCTTAACCACATCCAGGATCACACTCAACATAATACCCAAAACACTCAATTAAAGGCAGAGACTGTCAAAACTGTTGAACAAAGCCAAGACCTAACTATATGCTGCCTACATGAAATGTAATTTGAACATAAAAACATGAACATGTTAAAAAATAAAAGGATAAAAAAGTTTTAGCACTAACCAAAACAAGCTAGTGGCTATATTAGTATTATACAAACAGATTTCAGAGCAAATAATACTACCGGGGATAAAGAAGGCTAACTCAAAATGGTAAAGGAGTAAATTCATCAAGACATAAAAATCATAAAAATGTATAAACGTTAAAAACATAAAATTAAAATACAGAGCAAATATGGATAAAACTGCAAGGAGAAATAGACAAACGCACATTTATAGTCACATTTAATATCCATTAACAGAACAGCAAAACAATCACTTAGGCACAGGAGACCTGAACAACACTAGCAACCAAATTCACCTAATCGACACTTACAGAACACCCTCACAGACCACACTCTGGGGTGAAAAAAGGTCTCAATAAATATTGAAGAATTTAAGACATACCAAGTATGTAGTATAATGATGGGACTAAATTAGAAATCAGAAACAGAAAAATAACTAAGTAACACACTTCCAAATAACTCCTGGGTCAAAGAAGAAATCAAAAGCAAAATCAGAAAGTACTTTGAAGTGACTGAAAATAAAAACACAATATATAAAAATTTGTGGGACGAAGCTTAAGAAGTACTTAGAGGGCAATTTCTAGCCGCAAAAAACACCTAGATTAGGAAGTAAGACAGTTCTTTAATCAATGACACTTCAACTCTTACCTTAAGAAACTAGAAAAGGAAGAACAAGTGTAACCCAAAGCAAGCAGAAGAATAATAATCGACCAGCATAGACCAATCAAACAGAAAACAGAACAACAAATGGAGGCAGGTGGAGGGGGAAATCAGTGAAACCAAAAGCTGGCTTTTTGAGATCAATAAAGTAGGTAAAAAACCTGTAGCCATTTTAATCAGGAAAAAAATGAGAAGACACAAATTACCAATGTCAGAAATGAAAGTGATGGTATCACTACTGATCTCATACACTAAAAGAACTATAAAGAAATTATTCAACAACACAGATGAAATGGATAAATCCCTTGAAAAATATAAATGTTTAAAGAAATAGGTAACATGAATACTCCGTATGTATTAATATAAATTTGTAATTTAAATCCTTCCCACAAATGAAACTCTAGGCCTAGATGGCTTCACTGGTGAAGTGTACTAAACATTTTAGAAAGAACAATACCAGCTTTACAAAACATCCTTCCAGAAAATTGAGGAGAGATGAAATGTTCCCAACTCACTTTATAAAGCCAGTGCTATTTTAATATCAAAACCAAAGACATTAAAAGAAAAGAGAACCAGAGTCCAATATCCCTGGAAAAAATAGAAGCAAAAATTCCTTATAAAATATTAGCTGATCACATCCAACGATTTCTAAAAAGCATAAATACACCATGATCAAGTGGAATTTATCCTATGTATGCAAGATTGATTTAAAATATGAAAATTATACAATGTAATTTAACATACTAACAAATTTAAAAAAGGAAAACTAGGATTCTTAACAACAGCTAAGGAAAAAATCAGTTGACAAAATTCAATGTTCATTCTGACAAAAATTCTCAGCCAACTAGGACTATAGGCAACAAACTGCCTGATAAAGGACATCTACAAAAATCCTACACCCTATGAAAGGCTGGGGGCTTCCCCCCTGAGATCAGGAACAAGGTAACTGTCCACTCTTGCACACATATCCACTCTCACTATTTCTATTCAATATTGGATTGGAGGTTCTACTGAGGGTGAAGGGTAGCAGGGACAGAAGCAGGGGCAAGGGGAAGCATTCAGACTGGAAAAGAAGACTGTCTTTATTCACAGACAACATGATTTCTATGTAGAAATTCTGATGGAATCTACAAAAAAGCTACTAGAAATAATCAGTGAGATTAGTAATGTTACAGTTTAAATCATTATACAAAAATAAATTACATTTGTATATAATTAGCAATAGAAATTAAAATTTTTTTAAAATCTACAATAGTATCAAAAAATATGAAACAACGAAACACTTAGGGATAAATCTGACAAAAGCTGTCTTTTTAACACCTGTATACTGAAAACTACATAATACTTCTGAAAAAATATCATTTCTCCCGAAACTGATCTATAGATTCAAGGCAATTCCAATCAAAACCTCGGTAGACTTTTTTGTAGAAACCTATAAGCTGATTCGAAAATTCATATGGAAATGCAAAGGACCTAAAATGCCAAAACAATACTGAAAAAGAACAAAGGAAAGACTAACAATATCTGATTTGAAGGCTTATTATAAAACTATAGTAATAAAGACACAATGAAGACAGATAAGTTGATGAGTTTAACAGCATGGACTCCAGAAATTGACATTTTTATAGATAACTGATTTTAACAAAGGCTCAAACACAATTCACTAGAGAAAGATTAGTCTTCTCAACAAATGGTGATGAGAAAATTTGCTATCCATTTGAAAGAAAATAAAACATACATACTTCAATTTCTACCTCACACTATATACAAAAAATTTAACTCAAAATGGATCACAGACTTAAATGTAAATCTTTGTGACCTTGGGTTAGGTAAAGATTTCTTACATATTATACGCACAAGTCATAAAAGAAAAACTTGATAAACTAGAGTTCAACAAACTTTTAAAGTCCCTCTCTTTGAAAGACACTGTCAAGAGAATTAAAAAGACACAGATTTGATTTTAAAAAATTGTAAACTATATCTGATAAAGAACTTGTTTCTAGAATATATGACCTCAATATTAAATAGTAAAAAAAAAAAAAGCCAAATTTTAAAATGAGCAAAAGATCTGAACAGTCATTTCAAAGAAGATGCTACACAGATTGGAAAATAGCCTCATAAGAAGATGGTCAACATCACCAGTCCTTAGACATGCAAAATAAAAGCACAATGATATATCCTTATGCATACATGTATTAGAATAGGTAAAATTAAAAGGATTGACCATACCGAGTGTTGCTAAGGATGGGGAGAACTGAAACCCACACACTACTGGTGGGAACATGAAGTGGTACAATCATGTTGGAAAACAATTTGGCAGCTTCTTAGCCAAGTTCAACATATGCTTATCACATGGTCCCAACATTCCACTAGTAGGTATTTATCCAAGAAAAATGAAAGTCCACACAAAGACTTATACACATATGTTTATAACACCAAAATAGCAACCCAAACTTCTATTTGTAGTTCAAAGGATAAAGAAATTGTGGTATATCCATATAATGATGGAATACAGCAATAAAGAGGAATATTGGTACATACAGTAAGAGCAAACATCAAAATAATTATGCTGAGTTAAAGAAGCCAGACCAAAAAACAAACAAAAAACCACATACTATATGATTCAATTTACATAAAATTCTGAAAAATGTTAACTAATCTATAATCAAGGGAAAATTTGGTGGTAAGGGGAAGAATTTCAAAGGGGCACAAAAACTTTTGGGAATGAAGAGTATTCCATTATTTTGACTTTGACGGTAGCTTCATGAGTATATACATGTCAAAATATATCGAACTGCATATTTTTAATATACGCAGTTTACTGTATGTCAATTATACTTTAATAAAGCTGTTTAAATATACTAGGAAGAGTAAGAAAACAGAGTAAGGCAATTGAGGGTGTTACCACTTTACACAGAGAAATACTGAAGGACTCCTTGGTATTATGATATGGTGACCTACCAGAGCGGAGATGTGAAGAACATGAGGAAGCAAGTTTTGCAGGTGTGGGGGAAGAGTTTCTAGGGGGAACAGAAAATACGAAAGCAGTGAGACAGAAACAGGCTCGCACGCATGCTCATGCGACTGAAGTGGAGTGAGCGCGGGCAGTGAGCAGGAGGGTGTGAACAGGGGTAAGGCGGTGGGCTGGGAGGTGAGGGCACAAGTCATGCAGGGCCTTGGAGGCCGTTATAAAATCTGGATTTCGCTCTGAGTGAGACCAAAGTTACCACAGGGTTTCCAGCAGAGGAGTGGCATAACCTGACCAATGTTTTTAAAAGATCATGCTAGGTCCTATGTAGAGCATATCCTGCAGAGGAGCCAGACTAAGAACAGGAAGATACACTGCAATAGGCCAGGTAAGTGACAGCTGTGACTCTGACTTGAGAGAGAGCACGGGGTTATAAAAAAAGTGAAAGAATTAAGACGTACAAATTGGTTAATCACAAACTAGTCACAGAGGTTTAAAGTACAACACATGCGATACAGTGAAGAATATCATAAAAACTAGGTACGTGCCAGGTGAGTACTTGAAATGCCATAGGATCTGATTGTCTAACCACTCCACTGTACATCTGAAACTAATATAAAATAATACTGAATGTAAACTGAAAAATAAAATGTAAAAAAATGAATAGATACTAATATGTATTTTATACTGACTAGAAGACATCTTATTATTTTTAGAATGAGGAAAAGGGAGAGGGAGAGGACACCAATGCGAAAGAGAAACGTCCGTCAGTTGCCTCTTGTACACACCCTGACACAAGACCAAACCTGCAACCTAGGCATATGCCCTGACCGGGAATCGAACCCACAACCTTTCAGTTTACGGTCGCTCTAACCAACTGAGCCACACCAGCCAGGGTGATACTGTATATATTTTGAAGGTAGAGATGAGATTTGCCACTTGACAAAATGTATGATTTGCAAAAAAAGAAGGGAGTCAAGGATTACTCAGGCTTTTAGCCTGAAGAACTGGAAGAATAGATCTGCTGTTTACTGAGATGAGAGAGAGAGATGGAGAAATACCAGCCCCCTAACAAGGCTTTCTCTCTTAATTTTCTTGTTTTTAATTCATCCTGCACATTGCTACATGATTCTTTGCCAAAACCATTACCATAATTATATTACTGTTGGGTCTAACAATCTGCACTGGTTTTCCATTGTTTTAACCATCTTCAAGAGGTAAACTACTTCCCCTAAAATAAAGAAACCAACAGGTGTTTGGGTTGAGGGTTACAGATGAGGTGAAACACAAAACCAATGCAGAGAGACTACTGATACAGAGTAGCTAAAGTGGTCCCCACCTCAGAGCCTTTCCAATGGGGAAGGAGATGTGGCTGGCAATTAGGCAAACATCATTGGTCTTTGTCTAATAGACACTACTGTTCCTAAGAACATTAGGGGTAGAATAATCATGATGACCAAAGAAGTATAGCTAAACCTTGAACATGGGGGTTAGGGGCACTACCCTCCTGTACAGTCGAAAATCCATATATACCGTATTTTTTGGACTATAAGATGCACCCCCCCCAAATTTGGGAGGAAAATGGGGGTGCGTCTTATAGTCCGAATGTAGCTTACCTGGCTGTTTACATTTAAGTTGGTGAAATATTATGTTATTTATGTTATTAAATATTTTACCACATTTTTTGCTTCAAAATTTTCCTATTTTCCTCCTCTAAAACCTAGGTGCGTCTTATAGTCTGAAAAATACGGTGACTATAGTTAGCCTTCTGCATAGGCGGATTCCCAACTGTGGAGTTCAAGACAGATTTCAACTGTGTGGCTCAACTGAACTGCAGTCAACTGGAAAAAGTTCCACTTATAATTGGGTCCGTGTAGTTTAAATCAATGTTGTTCAAGGGTAGCTGTATATCATATATCTATCATATACCAAACATAATATCATATGTAATGTTTACCAAGGGCCTAATATGGCTTGGAAGAGTATTCCTAATCTACCCCAATTTATCTCTCCAGTTTGGCCCCTTCTTCCCTATGCTTTACAGAACCACACATCTCAACATAGTCTGTTGTCAATTACACATTTTTTCGCTCTAGAAATACCCTTCTCTCCCGCCCTATGTCTACCTTGCTAATATCTACTCATCCTTGGGCCCTCATACTTACATAGTAACTAAGTCCCTCACACTTATGTAATACTTCCCAAGGAACGTTTTTTTCTATATCTGGATTAGGAGCTTCCTTCTACAAAAATCTTGCCTTTCCTCATCCAAATATTTCTCATACTATATTATTATGTCACCTGCTTAGTTCTGGACCCCATCTAGACTTAAAGTTCACAAAGGCAGAATACAGGTCTATCTTAGTTCCCAATATACTGCAATGTTAGGTACTTGGCATGTAAATGTTGCTCAAGAAAACATTTACTTAATGATGTTAAGTTTAGGGTATTTGGAAAGTAACTGATTTAGAGAGAAAATGGTTAGTTTAGTGCATGACATGCTAAAGTTGAGGGAAATGGCAAGACACCAAGAGACAGATGTTCTGTACATAGGTGGAAAGATGGAGTTGAAGTTGGGTTAAGAAGGGTTGGCTAAGGATACTGAAAATAAAAGGGGAGACAAAAGGGAAGCCTCCCCAAAACGGAATTTATTTATAAAAAATTGTGTATTTATTCTTACATGTTTAAACTTCAGTCACCTTCAAATTACTCTCCATTTGATGCAATACACCTATTGAGACATTTTTTCCACTGCTGAAAACAGTCTTTGAATTCGTTGATTCTGATGCATTCTAGTGCTTCTTATGGGAATTCTTTCCACACGCGTGTAAACACGCAGTCCTGGGAATTTACACGTAAAGAGCTCGGCTCCGCGTGAGGAAAAATTATTCCCGTGTGGACAAGCGTGGATCATGTCAGTGGAAAAGGAATTCTCTAATAGGAATTTGGCAAAAATGTATCTTAAGAAATTCTCTGACTTGCTGAGTCTCTCCCTCCCAGAGTCAAGAGACTTCAGTTAATGAATCCATGAAATTCTTCTCTGTCTCCTAATAGTTAACAGCCCTAGTTAGCTTACCCTCAATTTACTTGTCTCCTGTTCAATGTACTACCCCGGTCCTGTCTGCCACCGGACCTGAATTTACAACCTAATGCTCTGTACCCCTAATGTTTACCTTACTGAGTAAACCTGCCCCTTATCTATTCCCTTCCCATATATCCTCATGACCCAACTGAAGACCCCTGTTCTGCATAAGCCCATGAATAATCAATCCAATGTAAATGTGTCCTAAAGCTTCTAATAAAAAGCCCAGTTGAGTTATGCCCAGGGCCTTTTTCCTGAGATAAAGGAAATAGTCCCGTGGCTCCGGACTCTTTTCTCCCAGTGTGTCTCGGTGTGAGATTCTTTTATGCATCGGGTTATGGTCACCCACGGATTTTGCCGGATGAAATCCCAGCGACAGCTTCTGCCATTTTTTTGTTTCACCTCTTCCAGATCAGCAAAACATTTCTCTTTGAGGACTTTTTTCATCCAGGCAAACAAAAAAGTTGCTACAGGTGAGAACCGGTGATAGGGAGGGTCATGCCATTTTTGGTCAAAAACTACTGAACGCTAAGTGCAGTGTGGGCAGGTGCACTTGTAAATCATCCATCATGAAATGGGCAAACGCGTTGAAAGAGTTTTCAAAAAAATTCACTGAACACAGTCTCTCCCAACACCACCAGCTGGTACACTGATACAGATGGGTTCCTAGAGCATTCGCATAGCAGGGAAAGCCTGTACAACAAGGGGCCCGCCCTTCAGAAAATAATTCCAATTTTTTTTGGAGGCCCCCCTTTTATAAGATAGTATAAATATAGAAAAACACTGAACCAAGGATTGACAGAATAGGAACATGTGTTAAATGCCAAAGTGAGGTAAAAAAAGATCAAGATAATAGCTCGCTTGCTATAGGGACCATGCCTCTTTTACTTATCTAGGAACTGATAAAGTATTCAACACACTGAAAATTAATAAAATTTTTGTTGAACAGGGGAATAAATGACCAGACTCTCACTTTTTAAAAAGTTAACTTGTTGATTAGAATGAGCCAAAATGTTACCTCCTTGAGAATCTTGTCCTTAAATACTCACTAGCCAAGATTTACTGTGCTTTAAAAATTTAATAAATCCTCTTCCTAATCCTTTAATTTAGTTCTAGTGTGCTTTTCACACTATTAGTCATGTATCCTTAGCCTTTTAGTGTAAATCTCTTATGTCTCTTTTATCTTTGGCACTTAAATAGAAAGTATCAGTAAAAAGAGGTTGTATGCTTGAAACAGCATTAGTAACAGAACTGCTCATGCCTCAATTTCTAATTAACACCACATACGAACTGCTCCTCAAACCAGATCATCTGGCCCTAACTTACCAAAAAAAAAAAACCAACACCTACTTTAGGTAGCTTAAGTGGTGAACGGACCAGGTTATCCTCACCAGAAAGTCATTAGCAAGCCTGAAATCACTCTAAAGAAATCACCAATGTAATAAATCATTTCTATTATTCAGAGTATGTTATGAGAAGATCCACGAAAGTATGACTGTGGCACAGATTATTAAGTCTGAGAAGTTTACTGTTGAAAGAAGGGACCTAAATAAACACTAGGTTCAAGAGATTACAGTTGTCTTAGAGATACACACCTCTACATATCTGAAAGTAGAAGGAAAGGTAATAGGAAGAAAGTTTATTAAGACTTGAGATAATGGATATGTTCATGAAAGAGGCAACAGAGACAGATAATAAGTATGAATTTAGAAAGAAGGAACATCATTTGGATGTGAAGGAAGTACAATGAGGTAGAAGAAAGACATAAAGAGAGTAAGAATGAGAATGAGAGAATATAAATGAATGCTAAGACATGCTTTACATGTTAGTGTAATTATGATCCACTGTGCTAGCATTCTACAAAAAAGAATTAAAAGTAAATAGGTTTGTGTTGGTTAACTTGTATATTGTGACTGGGATAAGCCTTCAAGTAAAAATATTGAACGTAATCAAGAATTCACAAACAATGCAATAATCACACAAATGGCCAAGTTAACTTACCTGGTCATATCCATAAGGCCTCTGCTGTGGTGGCTGTGGTGGTCCAGGTTGTGTTGGTCTATATCCCCCATACTGCTGACCCTGTCCCTGTGGGTAGTTAGGATACTGAGGACCTGGACCACCCTGTGAAGGACCTGCAAAATAATTAACATAAGATAAAAATATAATTCCCTAAAACCCCAGACGTTATATTTTCATATCAAAACTAAAAAGGATAGCCCCAGCTGGTGTGGCTCAGTGGATTGAGGGCCAGCCTGTGAAGCAAAGGGTCGCTGGTTCAATTCCCAGTCAGGGCACATGCCAGGTCCACAGTAAGGGGGGCACGAGAAGCAACCACATAGTGATATTTCTCTCCTTCTCTTTCTCCCTCCCTTCCCCTCTCTCTAAAAAGAAAGAAATAAATAAAATCTAAGAAAATTTAAATTAGCACGTTTTTAAAAAATAAAATAAAATAAAAAGGATAGTGCTGTATCTTGATTTTCTCAAATGCTTTTTGAAATAAATTCCAAAGATTATAATAAGAGTGAAAATAATGTTTAAAAACCACTATGCACCAGATGCTCCGATTCAGTGTAACTATTGTGCTTTGCATTAGCCACTAAAAATTTATGTCAAAATGAGTAAATGAGATTCAGAAGTTGTAAGGCAGGTTAACTCCATATTAAGAAAATTCATCCATACCTATTAGAAAGTTAACCAGCATAAGCAAAAAACGGGTAAGAAACAGATTCAAAAACAGTGAACCAACTTCTGAATAAACTTTGGGAATCAATTAATATTTATAGTTGTATGACTGTGGATCTATAAATGTAATCACCAACAGAATCAAAAAGAATGATTTTACATATAAATTCTAGATTTATATTTTTCAATCACCAAAAAAAAATCATTTATGTCTACATTGACAAACATCACAATATTTTCAAAAAGAAAATAAAGGCAACTTGATAAGCTACAAGTTGAATGTGGAAAGCTTGATTCTAAGATTACAGGCTGTGTACCAATCACCTTTAATACTTAACCTATAAAAAATGAATGATTTCAAGTTTCAAAGATGGCAAGAGACTACTTTGGCTTACCAAACAAATATGTCTATTTCATAAACTCTACGTTGTCTATTACAAAGCATGCTCTATAAAGCATAAGCTAAAAAGTTTTGATACTTATAAATGTCTGTCATTCAAAACCTGCCATAAAAAACACTGATTGCAGAGGAAAGTGCAAAACAGAACAATAAACTTTTAAGCTTAAATAAATTCTAAAAGTCTATTATTTTACTTATTTAATTATACATTCAATTATTAAAACTCTGAATTTTCTATTTGAAGCAAGTTTGGTAGCTGAAGTCTACATATGAGCAAAACGGGAACTTCTTTAAGATTCCTGAAGTCTAACAAAACCATGTTTAGCTACTTAAGTCAACAATATTTAACTTCCTTTACTTTTTCTTCCTACTTAAAATAATTATTTCTCTTAAATCAATAAGTTTACCTGATTTAGCCATATATTTGTTTCCATGCAAATACAATAAAACCAGAACATTCTATTTATTCAAAATACAAATATTCACTGGTCATTAAATGTTGACATTTGAGAAGAGCAAGAAAGTTTCTTTGTAAAAACAAAAAATCCATGGAATATTCCTAAAGTCCTATCTGAAATAAGGAAACAGAACCTAGCATTTTCGGGAAAATGCCTGACCCCCAATACCTGACTAAATTGCAATACCTTTGTTGAAGGCACAAGAGAATTTTCAGCCTGATCTTGGTTCTTAGATTTGCTATTACAGTAGAGGGAGGTGTCATAGTAATGGCAGAGCTTAAGTCAATGAATAAAAGTAATATGACATTATTAATGTAAGAAAGAGACCATGTTAGCAAGAGATGACATCAGATTAACAAAACAGCTAATTCCCATTCATTAAAACCGTATTTTCCTATTTTTAAAATTGTTATAGTAGCCTGAAACTTAAGACAAAGACATCAGGTCCTTATACTTCACTCCTTTACCTAAGAAAGTTATTTAAAGTCAGACATGCAGCTAGAAGATATTTTAGTGAGTATATAATAGGGAAATATGGCTAAAATTCCCCCAAAGTCTGTAAGATACACAGCTACAATAAATATACCCTTGTGGATGTGTATGCTGCTACCTAGAGAAAGACAAAAACATTTTCTTTACGCATTCTGAATAAATCACATTTGTAATTTAAAAATCAGTATTATCTTTCATAGTAACAGTCATTAGTTTTAGAAACAAATTTGCTAATCGGATTTTGTAGGTATTGTTAATAAACAATCAATTCATCAGTTTTCCAAGAACATACAAAACTAGTGGCTGATCATAAATGTCAAACAGGTTTAAGAATTCATATTTCTTGTCCTTTATATGACTACAAGGCATATCTTTGGTCGATGAACCATCTCTAGTTTCTGTTTATTTTAAAATAGATTAATAGTTTATCTAAAAACTTTTTTTTAAAGATTTCATTTATTTATTTTTAGAGTGAAGGAAAGGGAAGAAGGAAAGAAACATCAATGCATGGCTGCCTCTCACGAGCCCCCTACTGGGGACCTGGCCGGCAACCCAGGCATGTGCCCTGGCTGGGAATCAAAACGTGACCCTTTGGTTCACAGACTGGCACTCAATCCACTCACTGAGCCACACCAGCCAGGACTATCTAAGAACATTTTAAATAAACACTAATAAAAGATCGAGGTAAAATTGTGAGTTTTCAAAAATGATACATATCCACTGGCACATTGAAAACATTAATCGCTTTGTTCGGGGGGGATAAAAATAAAATGCAGTACCGTAGCCCTGCTGCTGTCCTGGATAGCCCTGCTGCCCTGGGTACTGCTGTTGCTGGGGTGGGTATCCCTGTTGAGGAGGGGGTCCTTGGTAAGCATCTTGCTGTTGACCGTACTGTGAATTTCCTACAGGATAATCAGAGAAGAGTAAAAAAAAAAAAAAACAAAAACACTGAGAAGGTTGCTTAACTTACTTTTTCCTCTAAGATGCATAGCCAACAACACAAGAACAAAATAAAAATGCCATATTGATTTTTAAAAGTTAACAAAACAAAGGAAAAACTCAAACCAAACAGAAGGATTTCGGCCAAACAAACTGCAGTTAAAGCCAATTTTGCAAGGTTGAACTGCAGCGTTTTCAGCGTCTCTGCCATACGAGCATTACATTTACTGGAACATCACAGTCATAAGATCATGACTATGCTAAATAAAATAAAAAAGACAAAATTAAAGACAGCTACAAGAGCACACACTAGCTACACAAGATCAGCAAGCTGCTTCCTAAAGGCACTATACTTATATGTGAAATTATACTTATGTAAACACACACAAAAAAATTGGATCGATGGAATTATGTTCAAATAGAAAATTTCCACTGAGGAAAAAATTATTTTTAATTGTTTTAGTCTTTTTATTGTTGTTAGAAATGGCAAGTCATGGTTACACATTTTAAATATTTGTAAGGAAATTATTTTGATTGTTCTGGGCTCCCTGTAACTTTCAAGACAGCCAGCAACTATTATTCTACAAGAGCTTTGCACGGGTAGAAGTTGTCCTATGCAAGAATGTTTGTCCCTGCAGAAGGGGATGTGTATGTGTATGTGTGTGAAGGTATATAGATACCTCCTTCGTAGTAATGTTGTGAGGAATCCTCATAAGGCCTATCGTAGCCTTGTTCAGGATACGACGGTTGCTGATAACCGTAATCATTATGACCTACATCAATTCGACAAGAGACAGGAAGAAACGTTAATGGCCACTGAGTGAAAACCCTAAATATATTTAAACTTTCAGATAAAACTGAAAAAAAAAAAGAAAGAAATGGAAATACATGAAAAATAATTTCAATTGCATTAGCCAAATATTTACCAATGTGATTGTTTTCATACTGAGATAACGTGCAATTCTTTTTAAAGCAAAAGACAGTAGTTTTAGAAACATTACACTTAGTCTTAACTCTGATAATCCTCATTGAGGGGGAAAAAACTTTACCTTCTATTTTTTTAAGAGAATGAAAGCATTTAGGCCTTTCACATGTAAATAACCTGAATTTAATTAGAATGAACAAAGGAAGCAATTATCATATTTTGTCAAACACCTGTTCTGCTGGTCGCCAATTCCACAGCATATGCTAAACAATGCAAAATATAAAAGAGCTCCATAAGTTTTTACCCCTGAAAAAAACTGAAACAAATATTTCACATTCTATTTACTTGAATAAAATACAGATATCTCAAAATATTTTTTAGATGCAAAAGTATATTGTTTAGTGCTGCCATTCTAGAAGCCTGAGAAAATATCTCCAGGGTAACATGGACATGTATCTCCATAAAATTAATATTGTATCAAGTGCTAGAGTACACCTTTACTTTTCAGACACGATAAATTTCACCTACAAGATGACTGGACTTTAATAAAAATCAATACTCTAGTACTTTTAATTGAATTGCACAAATAAAATGCAAGAAATAACCTTTCAGTTAGCTAAAATCTGGACTACATTTTAGTAGAATGTCTAAGGAAGGAGGAATACAGTTATAAATAAATGTTACTCAGTGCTCTAGTATTCCAATGTACCAAACGATCTCATATATATCTACATTAAAGGTTAGCAAACTATGGCCTGCAGTCTAAATACAGCCCACAGTGGCCTGTTTTTGTCAATAAAGTTTTAGTGAAACACAGTTGTGCCCACTTATATTTTCTATAGCTGTTTTCATGCTATAAGATTTCAGCAGTTGAGATCAAGACCATGTGGCAAAGACTAAAATATTTACTCTCTGGCTCTATACAGAAAGAAAGTCTGCCTATTCCTAATCTACATATTTACTGGCATAAACATCTAAACATAGTAAGAAAATATCCAATGCAGTCTAAGAAAACTGTTATAAATGGAATAACTATTCTATATAAATGTTAGACAAATATATTAATACACACCTATGCAAAATGATACCATTTAAATTTTTAATTCCCAATGTGGTAAGATGAATTATTTATAGAAACTTAAAGTTCTGACATTTACAAAAATAAAATCTATTTTGAATAGAAAGATCCTACTTATAAAAATACAAATTTCACATTTCAGGAAATACTCAGAACCAAAATAACAGTATCAAATTCAATTCAATTACTTTAAATGTATTCTAAAAATCAAAGCAATCATTTATATTTAGCTCACTTCCTAATAAAATTTAACAGCCTAGATTTCACCTTTTAAAAATATAGTCTATAAACTTAATACAACATCTACACGTGATAAAAGAACACAGCACTTAATAATTTAGGGCAAGAAAATCTAATGTTAAAAAATAATAAGTCATTTTCTAACAAGAATTATCCATACATATCTTCACTATCAGTAACAAACATTTATTATATGCAGAATTGTACAGGTGAGTGTTTGCTCTGCCTATATATGGGCAAAGCCTCTGCACTACAACTAATGTCCTTATACCGATGTACCTTTATGCTCTATACACTGATGAAAAATGGCAGGCAAAATGATTTTTCAAAAACACCAAATTATATCTTCTTTCTGGCTTACATTAGCTTCCAAACACTTAAGCTTTAAATTCTTAGTTACCCCTTGTTTCTCTTTTTTAAGTTGTTCACCTTAAATACACCACAGGAGCTTACAAAATAAATGAAGACACTGACAAATCCTTTCATAAAAAGACAAATTATTTTGTGAGGTGACTAACCACCCCTAATTCATCAGTTTTATATGTTTGATTTCTTTTTTCTTCACCATTGTATTATAAATCTTTCAAACATACAGAAAAACTGAGAAAACAGAACTATACAATGATAGCCTACTTGGATGCTTGGATTGTTCCTAAGTGCAGCTCATCTTTACTAACCACTTTTTCACATGCCACCTTCCTACTAAAAAAAATTCCACTAAACAACTAAAATTGAAATGTGTTTCCCAAATGCCTTTCCTATTCCACTAATTATACACACAACTATATTATGAATATAATTTAGCCTCCAAAATTTTTCACAAATGCAAATGCTAATGTTTACAAACCATAGTACTTTAAGAAGTACGCAACATTAACTAAAATAATAAAACATACAAAAAAAATCCTTGAGAAATTCTATATATTTATACAATGCATAAAAGTAAGCCAATAGGTGAACTTTATGGTGTGTGAATTATCTCAATAAAGATGTTATTTAAAAAAGTAAATCAGTAACACTGGCTTTGGCTGAAATGAACAATTCCAAACATAAAAGCATCCTCTTTTATAGAAGAAAAGATTCCAACGACAGAATGGGATCCCTGACAGTGTTAATATGGAATATCTGAATAAAATATACTTTGAAATAGATTATATACTAATGCTATCACTGATGTTTTATTATTGAAGTGTTCCAAATTTAGAAGAAACACATTGTTAGTTTCTTCATCCACAACAAAATGGTTTGAATAGCTATCTACATGAATATTGGGCAGGGACAGAAAATAGGAAAGTTAACATCAGGAGAGATTACCATCAGGGTAATATTGCTGGTTCATGCCTTCTGGAGGACCTTGTCCACCATGACTGTATTGGTCCCCATAATAGTCTTCCTGGCCTGAGTACTGCTGGGGTGGGCCTGAAAAACCACAACCAGTCAAGATGTAAACAATCTGTTCACTAGGTTATCAAAGGTTTTCTTTCTATTTGATGTTATGAGAGATTATTTCTCAGCTGTTAGATTCCTCTCTCATGCTTTGGCATTTCATATACTTTTAACTATTCTTATACAAACATACATAAACACACAGCCAACACCAAACACCACATTTCACAAAAATTAATGTTAAGACTATACATGCAATATCAAACAATATCAACTCCAAAAAAAAACAAAACAAAACACTAACTTCTTAAAAAGAGGGTAAAACTAGTAGAATAATTTCCTTTTCATTTTGATATTAGAGCAGTTCAAAATAAATTTGGGTTTGTTTCTGACCATTTATTTAGTACTTTCTCAAAAATAAAACAGTACTTTCTGCTATAAATTAGCTTTTGCTATACAATTTTATGGCGTAACCTTTTCTCTGAAAAATAAAAAAAGAAAGCTGAATACCAAGAAGTTCCTACCCAGTTCATGACCCTTTGTACATCCTATGTCCACTACCGTTCAGGAAAATATATATATAAAATGGAAAGCCTTCCCACTACTGTTATTTATATCAAGGAGGAAATTTTCCAAATGGAACTTTACCCTGCTGAGGTGGTCTATAAGGAGGAATCTGTCTCTGACCCATCATATGATTGCCTTGGTTAACTTGGCCCATCATGCCCATTGGTGGCTGCTGGCCTTGGTAATGCTGCCCACCTCCCTGTGGCATATTGTACTGTTGAGAAGGAGGCTGCTGATGCATCATTGGACCTGGAAAGAGACAAAACATTATGCATGTGATTTTTTTTTTTTACATATAATCTTAACATCTTAAGAGAAATACGAAAACCTTTCATTATCATATAACCCCAAATATATAACTTATAATAAAAATTGACTTTAATAAAAGCAGATCTTTGAATTAAAGTCCATATGTCTAAAATAATATGTAAACAAGGGAAAACAACCAATCCATGGTAGCTGTTTTGAAATTCACTGAAGGGGTAGTCAAGTAAATTTTTTTTAAATAAAGTAGATACAATAAATGAACATCCTGAATGTATTTTTTACTATGTACTATATAATAACTATGAATGTAACCCTTCTAGAAAAGACAGAACCCTTATGCTATGCAAGAAAATACACCAAAACCAAGTAAACGTCACAAAATCACACAGCAAATCAGCAGTCAAGCCAAGAGAAAGAACTCTAATTTCTGGATACCCATTTTTTGCCCTTTTTCGGTGCCACTCATTACATTAAGGGCAAATAGGGAAACTATGCAAACATTCCCTTTTCCAACGATAAGATTTATAAACGACAAAAGTCTTTTTGTAATCAAAGGGCTGTAGTGTGCCTAGGCAGACAACTATAATAAGCCATGGACTCAGAAGTCAAAACAACGTAGTTTCCAGAAGTGAGCAATACTGAAGTAGCCAAAGTACCACCACCACAGTGCCCCACTGGCCAACAGTAAAATACATCACATGAAATAACCAACACAAAGCTCTGTGTACCTTCTAACAATGTGAGCAGCTCCTCAAATGTTCACTGGGCCAAGTTATGGCACAGGGAGTTCATCACTCTACCATTATAAGCATTACTGTCTCAGAAGTAAGTACGAGTTATCCCCCGGATCACAGTGCTTAAATAGCTACATGCTCCCCTTCAGTAAAAGGGGACAATTTAGGAAGGCGAAGGACTTGAAAGCCTAGAAGAGTTTTACAGTCAAAATTACCCCCATGAGCCAAAAGCTCATTTTAATTATTTAAATAACAATTCAAAACAAAACATAACTGACCTACAGTAGCAGCAACAATGTAAGCGGAAATAATTCAACTGTGTTCCATCTGAACAACTGTTCTCTAAAGAAGTACTTTCTCGGAGCTAACTCTTTCTCCTATTTGCTTTCTTTTGTTTTTCTACTACTTTTCACATTCCTTTTTCCTTCTAATTTTACCATGAAGAAAAGCCTTTCGAAGGTTATTATGGGATTTTTCTTTCAACAAGGAAATAAACTCTTAATAGTAAATATAATGTGACACACTGGAGAGTGGAAGGGAAGAGAGAACTTAACATCGAATGCACTTAACACCGCCAGACATGCTTTCAACATTCATTTCACGTAAGCCATTAACAACTACCACACGTAATGATGCTAATTTTCAGGTTTTAGCGTAGGAATCCAAAGATCAAGATTATATAGCTTATAGGTCTCCAATGGGAGTCAGACAAAACTTGTTTGTGATTTCAAAGCACATTTATTCCAGTATTCTTCACTGATTCTTCACTAAATATAACAAATTTAATAGTTCAGAGGCAAATTATGCAAAAGTTCCAAACACTAATTTAATTAAAGTTACAATTTAAAAAATATATTTTGTATATAATGAAGTACTGAACACTAGCATTTATAATTCAACAGGCAACATGACTGGGCATTTGTATAATGCATCTTCAGTAAATGAAGGTTGTGCCTTCAACATTGATTTCAGGCTTTGATTAAACACTGATTCATCTCCAACACTGATTAAAGGCTTCTTGTCTTAACAAAATGTAACTATAAAACTAAAGTATTTAATATGCATTAAAATCAAAATTAAAAATAAAGAAAGAAGCAAAAACATAATAGCTGAGGGAAAATCCAAAAGAATACAATGACAACAATATTCTAAGCTTTGCTCTAAAAGAGAAAAGTATTTCTGGCTTAAGCCCTAGATAGGAAAGACCATGCCACCTGTGCTTTATCTCTGGGACTATCAGCAGTTCCTACGCCAAAGAGCTCAAATATCGCCCTTCTTTTATTCTCCTTCACTTCCCTCCCTCTGATGATCCTCAACATCATTCAGGATCAAGTCTAAAACCAAACAAAATGGAGGAGGATAGCAGTGCTAAAACATGTTTTCCATGTTCTTTTAAAAACTAAATTTACTGAGGTGACACTGGCTAATAAAATTACATAGGTTTCAGGTGCACAATTCTATAATATACCACTTGTATATTGCATTGTGTGTTTACCACCCCAAGTGAAGATCCCTTCCATCACCATTTATCCCTTTACCCCTCCTACCTCACTCCACCCCCCTTTCCCTCTGATAACCACCCTACTGCTGTCTCTCAATGAGTTTCGGTGTTATTTTGCCTAGTCCCTTCACCTGTTTCACCCAGCCCCCAAAACCCCTTCCTTCCGACAGCTGTCAGTCTGGCCTCTAAGAGTATGTTTCTATTTTGTTTGTTAGTTTATTTTATTTCATAGATTCCACCTATAAGTGAAATCACATGGTACTTTCTCTGACAGGTTTATTTCACTTAGCAAAATGCTCTCCAGTTCCATTCATGCTGTTGCAAAAGGTAAGATAAACCTTTTTCACAGCTAAGTAGCATTCTGTTGTGTAACTATATCACAGCTTTTTTATCCACTCATCTACTGATGGGCACTAAGCTGCTTTCAAATCTTGGCTATTGTAAATAACATTGCAACGAACATAGGGGTGCATATGTTTTTTTGAATTAGTGTTTCGGGTTTCTTCGGATCAATTCCCCAAAGAGGAATCGTTGGGTCATAAGGTAGTTCCATTTTTAATTTTTTGAGATATCTCCATACTGCTTTACACAGTGGCTGCACCAATCTGCATTCCCACCAACAGTGCATGAGGGTCTCCTTTTCTCCATATCCTCACCGTGTTGTTTATTGATCTATTGATGACAGCCATTCTGACAGGTGTGAGATGATATCTCACTGTGGTTTTAATGTGCATTTCTCTAATGATTAGTGATGTTGAGCATCTTTTCATTTCTGTTAGCCATTCGTATGTCCTATTTGAAGAAATGTCTATTCAGGTCCTTTACCCATTTTCTAATTGGACTGCTTGGTTTTTTTTGGTGTTGAGTTTGTATAAGTTCTTTATAAATTTTGGGTATTGTAAATAAAGTTTTTTATGTTTTCCCTTCAAGCCCTATCTATTAAAAAAATTATGACTTCAATTCTGATTGTTTAGGAAGCATATTATTTTCCTATGATAAGGAAATATGCCACACTGGCAAATGTGTGAATATTATTATTCCTTGAAATACTAATAAAAATAAGAGTTATGTCTCACAAGGTTACCCCAAATAAGTTCTAAAAATCTGTACTACAGAGTGAAGTAAGATTATAAAGTAAGACTATTATAACCATATTCTACAAACAATAACATCACACATTACTGTATACTGAAAGGTTTTCTTCATCTTGTACAGAAATCATTTTGATGCTAAGCTGCACTACAAAGTGTGATTTTACATACACAAAGATACTACTAGTATCTTAATTATCTACAATGTTCTTGAAAAAGTGTTTTAAAAGGATATATAACAAATGTTCATCACCAACATTATTTCTTTCCATTTTGAGTTCTATACTGTACCAAGTGTTCTATTGAAATATCCTGTATCTTAAACACATGTAAAATAATCACAAATCACCATGTTTTATAACTAGAATTATTTGCTCTAATGAGACAGTTAATACTTAGTTGTATTTCAAGTTATTGGTCAAAGTTTTAAAACTCAATTATAGAGATAACATTGTTTTCATTAATATGTGAATAATTCAGAATTATATAATTTTTAAAAATTCTACGTACAGACATTTATGTCCACATCTTCAGATGCAATCCTATACACCATAACTCTATATGTCATATCATTAACCTGTAAGTTATTTTAAGTAAAATTTAAAAATGACAGGGGTTAATGAACACTAATTATGGGCCAGGCTTACTAAGCTAAGAGCTTTATGTTTATTATTTATCTACCGCAAAACCTATGAAACAGGTAGAATTATTACCAACTTCACTTTACAGGTAAGAAAATTTAACACTGCAAGCATTGAGAATCTCACCTAAAGTTGCATAACGAGTAAATGGTAAGAACTCTAAAGCCATGCTCTTAACGACTGACTACATGTACCTCCTTTCAAATCACACTTCTCCCATGTAATATCTCTCAGGAAAACAGTTCTATATAACATCATCACCATAACATAAAAATGCTGAGCCTGGCTGGTGTAGCTCAGTGGATTGAGCGCGGGCTGGGAACCAAGCGGTACTGGTTCGATTCCCAGTCGGGGCACATGCCTGGGTTGCAGGCTGGGTCCCAGTGAGGGCCATGTGAGAGGCAACCACACATTGCTGTTTCTCTCCCTCTCTTTCTCCTTCTCCTCTCTCTAAAAAAATAAATAAAATCTTAAAAAAAAAATGCTGAAATACAAGAAATTTCTTAACCCGCCTGTGGCTATGTTATAATGAGTATTAGACTATGAAATTTCATAGACAACACCCTCCCCAAACTATTTTCTCATTCATATTTCATTACATAGTGATCATATTTTAATACTAGTCATTTAGCGCTGGCCTATGAACCAAAAGGTCGCTACTTTGATTCCCACGCAATGCACATGCCTGGGTTGTGGGCCAGGTTCCCCAGCTGGAGGCATGCGAGAGGCAACCGTCCATGTATCTCTAGCACATTGATGTTTATCTCCCGCTCTTTCTCCCTCCCTCCCCCCTCTCTAAAAAATACATAAAATGTTTTTTTAATCTTTAAAAAAATTCAATCTCAACATAACATGTACAGCTCTGACTTGAAGTTACCACTAATAAGGATTTTTTTGCAAGAAAAAAATCTCTGTATTCTAACAAACTATTAGCTAGCCTATTACCTATTAAACAGCCATTTAAAATGAGAGGATTCTTTACTTAAAAACATACATCTGTGCTCATCAAGAGTTTTAAATAGTTCATAATAAAAAAATTTATATATACAATAGCAAGGATAGAAGAACAAGAGCCAAGCAACTAAGGAAACCCTAAAAGCTCAATAAAGCCATTGCAACTAGTATAAATGTAAGTTTCTAAGCAATCAATGAAAAGTTAGAACCATGGTAGATTCTATTTTATTTTCTTATTTTTTAATATGTTATTTATTTTTAGAAATAGGGGAATGGAGGGATAAAGAAAGGGAGAGAAACGGTGATGTGTTTAGAGAAACATCAACTGATTGCCTCTCACACACACCCCAACCAGGGACCAGGCCCACAACCAAGGCACGTGCCCTGCCTGACCAGGAATCAAACCAGCAACCTTTCACTTTGGGAGATGATGCCCAACCAACTGAAACACAACAGTGAGAGTTAGCACCATGATACATTTTAGATAGTAAAACAGGTAGCAGTTCGCTGATATAAATTTTTTATAACATGAATGTTTTAGAAAAATTCTCATGAACATATTTAAAAGTACTAAAACCTAAGAGTATCAACAATTTTTGTTATTTTCATTTGTTTCTTTAATAACAGACCATCCTTATCTGTAGTTCCTTACATTAACCACTTCTCAAAGCTGTTAGAACTGTGGGCAAGATTTTGCCCCCAAAGGGACATTTAGCAGATTGCAGAGATTTTGGTTGTCACAGCTGGCATGGGGACGTTACTGCCACCTAGCGGATACAAGACAGAAATATTGCTAAGTATCTCTCAATGCACAGGACAAGACCCCAAAATAAAGAATTACTCAGCTGAAAATGATAATAGTGCCAAGAAATCCTATATCTCAAGGACATAATTGTACATCATAGGTATCTCTACAAATAATCTAGGATTTAAATAATGTATTTGGCTTTCTGGTAACTAAAAAACGGAAAAGGAATATGTTATGGCTTAACAAATCCAGCAAAATAAAAGATTACACAGGGCTTCCCACCAAGATAGAGGTGTAGGTAAACACACTATGCCTCCTTGCACAACCAAAAGAAGGACAACAACAATTTAAAAACAAAAAACAACCGGAACTGACAGAAAATCAAACTGTATGGAAGTCCGACAACCAAGGAGTTAAAGAAGACACATTCATCCAGACCGGTAGGCGGGGTGGAGCCGGGCAGCTGGGGTGGAGAGGGCTTGTGGCCAGGCGGCGGCAGGCGGAGCAGGTGGTCCCACATTCGCCCGCAGATAAACTGGGAGAAACAGTTGGGGAGCGAGACAGACCGCGCAGCCCAGGGCCCCAGCGCAGAGAAATAAAGCCTCAAACCACCGACTGAAAACGCCTGTGGGGGGCCCGACACCGAAGATATGCAGCCCAGAAAAATTCTGAGGGAATGGACTACAAATAAGCATGACATCGAATATTTGTTCAATGTAATTTGTAAAATTCACCCCTAGAGACCCTGGTTTAGCAAGTACAGGGAGGGGCAGACAAGTCTTATTTTAACAAGTGCTCTTGGTGACTCTGACCCAGGTAGTCCGAGCTACACATTGAGACAGACAGAGTTCGAAGGAAAAGAATCACTGGTCAACCCCTTTTACCATAAAAGAAGCTATAGATTATGGTGTATATAAAATGTTTAATATTGGAGTAGGACTGCCTCCCACAGAGCACTTAGGGTAGGATGTTAGCAAAAAAATGAATCCAAAAGAGCTTATGTTACAAATATGCCAAAATTCACTGAATGATACACTTAACACTTGCACATTTCACTCTATGTAAATGTTATCTAAAATTTTTTTTTAAAAATTTAAAATGTTGACTTCTAATAACATGCAGCTAAAGTGCCATAGGTAAAGTATACAGATATCCGCAAATTACTCTGAAATGCAATTGGGAAAATAAAACCCACTGATGGATGAGTAAATTAACAGATGGATGATAAACAAATTTAGTAAAATATTAACTGTAGAATACAGGTGGCCTTATGCAGGTACAATTCCTTAAACTTTTCTGTTTAAGTTTGAAATTTCACATAAAATATTGGGAGAAGATTTTAAATTAATCCTAGAATAATATATATCAAAACTCAACAGTGAAAACACAATCCAACTAGAAAGAGGGCAAAAGATATGAAGACATTTCACTGAAGAGGACTCATAACGGCAAATAAGCACATGAAAAGGTGTTCGAGCCAGTAGCCATTACGGAAATGCAAATTAAGACCACAAAGAGGTATCACTATACATCCTTAGAACAGCTACCATAAAAAAAATATTGACAATATCAAATGCTGGCAAGGATTTGTAGAAAGCAGATCTTTCATACATTGCTGGTGAGACTGTAAAATGGTACAGCCACTTTGATAATCAGTTCGGAGGTTTCTAAAAAAAAAAAAAAAACTAAACATACACTTATCTGATGACCCAGCTATTACACTCCTGGGTATTTATCCTAGAGAAATGAACACTTATGTCCAAACAAAAACATGAATCATGATTGTTCATAGGACCTTTATTTGTAAAAGCCTAAAAGGAATGAACCACCAATACACACAACAACTTGAATATTAATTATGCTGAGTAAAAAGCCAATCTGACAAAGTCACGTAGTTATGATTCCATTTATATAACATTCCAACAAGGACAAAGTTCCAGAAATGGAAAGAAAAGTAACAGTGGCTGCTGGGGATTAGAGGCGTTTGGGGGAGGACGCATAGGATCTATTACCTTTACAACTTCCTGTAAATCTATAATTATTTTAAAATAAAAAGTTTAAAAAAAAACAAATTGTAATAAAACTGAATTTACAATCTGTTGGACAGAAATACATCTGGATTTTGTCTCCCAAATCCAAAAGGTTTTGGTATAACTGACAATCACCTGCTTGTTGTATCTGACAGTTCCTTTTTCGGTTCATTCCTGGAATGACAGTTGATGACAATACCACAGAGAAGAATGCTAGTTTTCTAATTTGTTATAAAAAGGAAATCTAGCTCATCTAGCTGTCAACAAATAGGATAGTGATGGAAAAATCAAGACACAGTTCCTGACTTCATAGAATGTAGAGTCTAGAGAAAAATAAACATAAATTTACAAATAATTATGTAATTAACAAGTACTCCAACTGCTGCTACAAAGTGTCTAAGTACAGGCTATATAACCTTACATAAATGTACTGTACCTTGTCTATGGAGTAATTTAAAACTTACAGAGCAAGATTATAGATGATTTTTTTATTTTATGCTCTATGCTTTTCTGCATTTTCCAAATTTTTAAGTACAATTTTTATAACCAAAATTGTTATAACCATCATTGAAGAATTACAATCTTGAAAAACTCATTCAAAATAGCAATATTTATCATATGTATAAATGAACTACAATGTAGCTGTTTATCCCTAAAACTGTAACAAAAACCTGCAATACTAGAAATATTGTAGTGATTTACCTACTTAACAGTGAAGAGAGATGAGTTTACTGGTACACAACAGGACTTCTTATTTTGCAACTAGTACTATAAATTAGCAGAATATTTCTCTTTACTTTCTTAAAGAGTTAATATAATAAATTATAAATGTATATCTGTCCCCTGTATTAATTTCGATCAGATTCCTAAATTACAATGACAAGATTTTTAAACTAGTTACTTTTCCCTCCATTTCATTTTCAAAACTGAGAGAGAGAAGGGAGAGGGGTAAAAATGTCGCTTCAAAAACTACCAAAATAAATCTATCTAGACTTTGACCTGCAACGTTCTGTACAGAAAACTACTACCATATCACCAGTTAAAGTTCCCAAATATGCCATTTAAATAATTAATAGAAACTGCCATTTAATTGTTCCTTTTTAAAACAAAATTTTCAGAATTAGTCTTTTTCTATTTTTTTGTCACTTGACAGAGGTTTAATCTAAGAAATCCCACAATATTTTTTCTTGACTAATAAACCCTACTATTAAACATGGTAATTAGCTTTAATACTGGTCAGTATCTCTTGACAGAGATGTGTTTAAGAATATGATTCCGGCCTGGCTGGTATAGCTCAGTGGATTGAGTGCGGGCTGCGAACCAAAGGGTCGCCAGTTCGATTCCCCGTCAGAGCACATGCCTGGGTTGCAGGCCAGGTCCCCAGTAGGGGCCACGTGAGAGGCAACCACACATTGATGTTTCTCTCCCTCTCTTTCTCCCTCCCTTCTCCTCTCTCTAAAAATAAATAAGTAAAATCTTAAAAAATATATTTATTTATTTTTAGACAGAAGGGAGGGAGAAAGAGAGGGAGAGAAACATCAATGTGTGGTTGCCTCTCACGTGGCCCCTACTGGGGAACTGGCCTGCAACCCAGGCATGTGCTCTGACGGGGAATCGAACTGGCGACCCTTTGGTTCGCAGCCCGCACTCAATCCACTGAGCTATACCAGCCAGGGCTTAAATAAAATATTTTTTTAAAAATTAAATTAAAAAAAAAAGAATATGATTCCAATTAGATTCCAACAGTTTACTGTTAACTGAAAGAACAGCTAATAATATCAATAAATGTTAAAAGAAATTTTTTGAAGTGTTTTCCTTTTATAAAATTTTGCTGTTTTTCAAGCTTTTCTCTAAAGACTATATTTACAATGTAGTTTCCCCAAATTTCTTCCACTTATTTATCAGAACAGAATTTTTTTCATGTAAAACATGTAGATACCCTGGCCATGTGCCTCAGTTTGTTGGAGGGTCGTCCTGTGCGCCAAAAGGTTGCAGGTCTAATTCCCAATCAGGGTATATACCAGGTACAAAAGACGACATTTTTTAGAAGAATAGTTGGTCCTTAAGTTTAAAGTAAAAAATTTCTATAAAATCAGCTCCTTTCTCCAAAAACAGTAATTATTTTCCTACATGCATATTGCTACAAGCATATTTTTTTCTTCTTGAAATCAAATTATGTTGCAACAACATCCATTTTTCTGGTGTACACCCTAACTTTCTCAACTCGTTTCTAGAATATGTGCCATCATTACTGCAGTTACTGTCAGAATCACTATCAATTTTCTTGCCCTCTTTTCTGGTAACCAACCATGTGGAGAGACATCTGAACTCCACTCTGATCTAGCAATGACTGTATCTTGCTATTGGTTTGAATCTTTAATTGACCTAAAAAACCAAAGAAAATAACAGCACTAAACAACTTCAGAGAAAACTGAAGCAAGCACCAGTTTTGTGAAGCTACATTCACTGACTATTTATTATCTTCCTTTGTTTTTAGTATGTCTCATGAAAATTACAGAAAACATCAATATTAATATGTAAAATCTAGAATATATTATTTCATCATAAATAATTATCAACAGATTAACACTGACTCCTTAATCTGTATTGACTGCAGTGATTTGTTTTTAACAAACAAACCAGCAATTTTTATTGCAAATACATGAAATCTATCTTATACTCTTAACCACACCACATTTCATAGTTGAAAAGGCTTTACGCTGGCAATATGTCAGATGTTTTAACAGGCCATTAGCAGAACAGAGACCCACTTACCAGTTTTTAGCTATTATTCACAAGAATATGCAAAAGAGAAACATGATTAATAATTTCATTCCCTGATATTGGTAATAAACTGTAATAGATTTCACACCACTCTAATACAGGAACATAGCAGCACCTCCACTAAATACGATAATAACAAATTATACTATTACCTTTTAAATGCTGAATATCAGAATCAGAAAACCTCCATATAAATCAAGGGAAATTCACATAAATTAATATATCCTTAATAAGTAAAATGAACCAGAGTAAATATTTTTAAGGGGTGTACTTGCAACAATAAAATTGTATTTTCCCTGTTTTCTAGCTCTAAAGCAAATACTTCATTACTCATTGATTAGCTTGTGTCAAAAAAAAATCCAAATTAATATAGAACCTCAAATAAACAGTACAAAAGACATAAAAATAAATAAGCTAAAAAAGCTAAATTAAGCAATTTAATTTTTAAATGTAAAAATAAAAGACTATTTTAAGCTGGTTTCTCAACATTCCTTTTTTATATATGTAACTTACTCACTTCAAACTTACCCATTTATGCATGAGCTAACAACCTGAAAATTTTTTCATTTTCAAAAGCTGATGTAGCATTCTGGTCAAGAATGACAACGTGGACTCACCTTGGTTTGGCTGCATATTCATATTTGGTCTGGGGCCATAGTTTCCCATGGGTTGGCCTTGACTCATTGTCATCTGATTCTGCACTGGCATGCTCTGTGATGATGGCACGGAATGGTTGTAACCTCCCATGGATCCATGGCTACTTGAAGGCATGTTCATGGAATTGTTTGTCATATTGAGCTGATTGGGTCCGGGTCCCTGCATAGGCATATGGTTAGGCCCTTTGAAGAAAAATGATCAGAACCAAAATACGAAAGTTAAACAGATAGTCTGTATAAAAGTACCTTAAAAGATTTTTTATTTTTTTACATTATAATAATAAAATAACAACAATACCAAACAATAACTTTAGCATTTCATCAATAGCAAACAAAGGAAATGCTTTACATGAATGATAGCAAATACTATGAGGTGAATGTTATTATTCCCATTTCACAGATTACGAAATTAATGCTTCTGAAAAGTCAGGAACACTCTGAAAAATAACAGTAATGAGGGAGGACTGGTTTGATAAGAGAGCAAAACATAAAGCTGGTGTAATTAGAGGTGTGAAGTGATTAGCACATAAATAAGCTAACAGATCAATGAACCCAGAGCAGAGTCTAAAAACCAACCCAAATGGATAAGTTAGTAAACAATTATAGTGGTGACACTAAGCACCAGCGGGCAAAAGAACTGTAATTTAATACATGGTGTTCTGACAACTGAATAGCCATCTGGAAAAAAAACAAGTCGGACCCCTTCCACATTACTTCCATGAAGACTAATTCCAGATGACTAAAAAATTAAACATTAAAAAAGAAGAGGGGGGAGATGAAGAAGAGAGAAAAAGAGAAGAAACCATAAAGAGAATTTCAGAAAAAAATTTCAAAAATAATAATGGAGTAGAAGGGCCTTCTTAAATATGCCAGAAAATCCACAATCACAAAGATTGATAGACTACATGAAAAAAAAAGTTGAACAAGACCCAAACAAAATTAAGTAATTAAAAAATAAAGTGGGAAAAAATTATTTACAAGTCACATCACAAACCAAACTAGTTAGTTAAAATATAACATAAATAAAATACCACCAGCAGTAAAAGAAAGGGCAAAGGACATGAATGACCAGGTCACACAAAAAACTGTAAGAGGTCATAAACGTAATCAGACTATATGCTTTACTTACAATATAAAAAGGCAAATTAAAACTATGAGATCCATTTTTCACCTTTCATATTGGCAAAGATCAAAACAATTTTTTTTAAGATTTTTTAATTTTTATTTATTATTAGAGAGAGGGGAAGGGAGGGAGACAGAGAGGGAGAGAAACAGCAATGTATGGTTGCTCCTCACATGGCCCCCACTGGGGACCTGGCCTGCAACCCAGGCATGTACCCTGACTGGGAATCGAACCGGGACCCTTTGGTTCCCAGACCACGCTCAATCCACTGAGCTACACCAGCCAGGGCCAAAGATCAAAAATTTTGACCCAAATATTATAAAGAAAGAAATACCTTCATACATTGTGCAGGAATGTATATGTTAAAATGCATGTATTTTTAACCCAACAATTTCAATTCTAGGAATGTATCTTATAAATATACAAGTTTTGTGAGTGCAGATATACAAAATAGTATGTGTCTTGTTTACTTATTTTTATTTTACAGACATATTCTCAGCAGCATAATTTTTAATACCATAACTAGAAATAACCTGTATTTCTACCAGAAGGGAACTGCTCAAGTAAATTAGAAGCATCCATAAAAAAAGAATGCAATGCAGTCACCAAAAAGAATGAGGCAACTATGTACATACTGTGTGGTCTCCAAAATATACCTTATATACTCATAGTCTCTAAGACACACCCTTAAGAGGGGAAAAAATGATATATTAATACTATCTAATGAATGCTACATACTACTACTTTTTTAAAAAGAAAAAATATATATGCATATGTTTTATACACAGAGAATCTCTTTTAACAGTTTTTTAAAAATATTTTATTTATTTTTAGAGAGAGGGGAAGGGACAGAGAAAGAGAAGAAGAGAGAAACATAGATGTGGGGAAGAAACATCGATCAGTTGCCTCTTGCAGGCTCCCAACCCGGGACCCAGCCTGAAACCCAAGCATGTGCCCCAACGGGACTCAAACCAGCAACTCTTCAGTTTGGAAGACGATGCCCAACTCACTGAGCCACACCAGTCAAGGGTGCAGGGAGTATCTCTTGAAGGACAACTAGACACCACTGACTCTGGAATGAAGTGTCTGGAGAGGCAAAGACTATATCCCGTTTGGTACCTTTTGATTTTGGTACCACAGGCATGTGCTGTCTAGTCTTCTTTTAAAACTCAAGTTAACTTTTTTTGAAAAGGAGCGTGACACTGAAAGGTGATCTGACCAAGAACGGCAGCATATAGATAGCTCTGCAACTTAAGATTGTAAAATATTAAAAACAAAACTGAAATAGTAAATAAAAAGCCTAGATATGTCTGCATAAAAGTTGGATAAATGCTAAATAGAATTTATTAAATAAAGAAAATATAAGTAAGTGGACTTCTAACTTCTCCTACACCTACCTCTCTACAAATTGTTTTGGAAGCTCCACAGTATGACCATTCTGGACCACATAGGTCATACCTAGTTGAAAATCTCTGGCTTATAAAAATTATAACCACTCCAGATGGCCTTATGCAAAACCAAAATGTCATGTTAACAATCATTACATTGCTGCTCAACTGGCCCTTCGGCCTTAGGCTTGAGAGGCTAAGTCAAAATCCTAATTAAAGGTACAACCATAAAAACAAAACAAATCACAAAACTTCTCATTTGTTACCCTGTATTTGCACTATCTTTCCAGTCTTAAAAACACTGTATCTTAATGAGCCAAATGTTGAGTCAGCAAAAATATTCCTCCTGACTACAACCTGACAAGTAATTATGTCTTTATTCCTAACTCCCTATCACTGTGTGCCATGTGGGCCACTGACTACGGCAAGCTCTAGCAAGAAGACAGCCAGAGAAACCCCATCGCCCATCTACCTGATCAGTCACACGGGAATCTTCTACAAACAAGGCTGCCTGCCTTCCTTACCTCTGTGCTCTCTTTTTACTTCATTGTCTACACCCATCAACCATGGTCACTGATGCTACCAACTAACACAATCAGCTAAGATGGCACTCTCCTAAGGATGTTAATTATTAATTTAAAAAACGAATTGTTCTGTTATTTTAATATAATTTCATTATTACTATTTGTATAATACTTTTCTTTTTATTAATGAAAATAATCTTTGTTATTAGAAAATGAAAATATTCTCTTATTAAATGTAGAAGACACCCCAACAAAAATCAGGGGCATGGGTTGTGTCTGTTACAAAAACAAAATAGTTTAAAGATACTTTTCAGATTAACAATTCAAACCAGCAAAAGTAACTAAAAGAGCTTCCAACAGCCTGAAATACATCCTAGGTGGCTCTAAACTTAAAATGTATAAACAGTAAGAGAAACAGTTCATTATATATGAAAGCTGACATTATTTCTCAGTTTTAAATTTTGCTTTAATATCAATTTCCATATTTATATTATGTTTTAACACAAATCTAAAACCAGCTTCAATGGTATCAATGAGTAAACACTAACATACATTAGCACTTTAAAGATTGTTTTGTTTCTTTGCCCTATGTGCTTTTCCAGGATTACTGCTTCTGAGTCCAATAAATTTTTAATACAAAACTCAGGGAAATGTTATAATATCTTTTTATAAAGAGATTTTAATTCTTAAGTCAGGGCACAATGCCTTCTTTTTTTCCAAAAAGCTTCCAAAACCAGCTGTATTGCATAGTTTCAGACAGACTAAATTTAGCTGGTTCTGTTCATCAGAGGAATGCTGTGTGTCAGCTACATCAAAGCCCAAGGGCAGCCTGATAAACACTGAATACAGGTCACGTAGCTCTGTAGCTAACAAACTCTAAGAGAGCTGGTACTCGGGGGCATTCAAAGCAGTTTTGTCATCAACAATCTAGTATCCCTTGAGCCCCCATGTCGTTTCAGTTGCTAAGCAACTCTGGTGTTAATGTCTTAGAGGAGAAAAACTTACCAGGCATCTGGCCGTTCATCTGGTTCTGCATGTGTGGTGCAGGAGGACCCCCACCTACCATTCCATCTGAAGGCATGCTGTGGGAGCGTGGGGGTGGGGGAGGGCCGCTCTGATTCATCCCTCCAGGACCCATAGGCATATTCTGTGTGGGTGGCTGAAAGAAGACAGTTTAGTAAAATAACAGAAGCAGTTATACAATATATTAAAGATGCATATGGTATAACAGTTGCCTATATGATTAAATTAAATAGAAACAAAATTTATTTTAATGCATTTTAATCATGGACTTATTAACGTCACATTTTATATGCCCCCAAAAGTTCACAATATTGTTAGCATGAATATATCAACTGACCACCTAAGGCAAAAACAACACAATAAAGTATATTTTAGTTTATAAAATTTCAATGATGAAAATAAAAACTTTAACATTTTGTACAAAAAGAATGTTCATTTATTTATGTATAAGGATTTCTAATGTGTCCATTATTGCTGTTATTTAAATTAGGTTTAAAAATTGTCTCCTTTCATTATTATAATATTTGGGTATATTTACTACTAATGATGGATTTTACCTGAAAAAAATACTGTAAAAAAATTATTAAAGGACTAGAAGTCCCAAAATCTAATATGCTTTATGCTGTTTGAAGGTGGGGAAGGAGCAGTTTTGATGGGGGAATGTTTTAAATCACCAAGACTCAGTTCAGCCTAACACTTTTGTGCCGACTGCTCCTACAGATAGGAAACGTTACTGATGGCCTCCGAGGGTACAGAGACAGCTGCCTCAAAAGGATGCCTTTGGCAAATTTCCTAATGAAAGTGTGAAGAAAATCACTGACTAACCTTGAGAGTTCAGAAAAGGGCGAGAGGAAAAACACAGATACAAGGTGGTCTGCAACACCTGGCTCCCTTCTTGGGGATAATTTGATGGAGAAAGCAAATGGTTAGTTTCTTTCCAAACCCCAATTTTTATGCCTGCAGGAGGACAGTACAGTATTATTCTTAACAAATTTATTTCTGCCTTCTTTCTCTACTTCTTTATGCTCTAAATATAATGTCTATTCCTATAACTTCAGTTATTTTACTTCTCCCACATTTTTTGGCAGCCAGTTAGTGGCTTTGTGTTTACCATCCAGGTACTGTGAACACAAACCACTCCAGCACGGCTAACAGATATACATTGCACTTTAGCAATCACACGTAAACCCTCAAATCGACAACCCTTTAATCATCACTGACGTTTATAAAAACAACCAAGTACTACTCTAATAGCACTCATTTAAAATTCATAATCTTTAAATTTCTTCCTACTAAATCCAAACATTGTCCTTTATTATTAAATATTTTCTCTTTAAGTCTCATCTTAAATTTTTTTAAAATTTGTAGTCTTTAACACTTAATGATCTTGTTCAATTTCCAAAAAATATTACCAAACATCAATTTGGTGTTCACCTATCTTAGTTTTAGATCATCCTTTAAAAAAATTTTTTTTTCATTAGCAGTTATCCCCCTTATACATCTCTCCCCCCTGTAATCACATGGACACAGCTGTCCATGTCCATGAGTCCTTTTCCCTTTTTGTTCTATCCCGCCACCCCTCAGCCCCTCTCCCAGAGCTGTCGGCCTGCTCTCTATCTATGAGTCTGTCTATATTTTGCTTGCTAGTTCAGTTTGTTCATTAGATTCCACATATGAGTGAAATCATCTGTATTTGTCTTTCTCTCACTAGCTTATTTCACTTAGCATAATGTTTTCCAGGTCCATCTATGCTGCCCCAAAGGGTAAAATTTTTGTTTTCACAGCTGAGTAATATTCCACTCTGTAAATGTCCACTTTTATGGTCAATTAATATTTAACAGAAGAAGAAGCACATACAATGGACTAAAGAAAGTTTATTCAATGGCGTTGGGAAAATTGAACAGATAGGTACAGAAAAATGAGACTAGACCATCACAAAAGAAGAAATTCAGAACAAATTAAAGACTTAAATGTTAGACCCAAAACCACAAAAATCCTAGAAAAAACACAGGCAGTAAAATCTCTGACACTGCTCAAAGCAATATTTTTTCTGATATATCTCCTCAAGCAAGGGAGACAAAAGAACTGGGAATACATCAAAATAAAAAGGTTTTGCACAGCAAGGAAACCATCAACAAAATAAAAAGATAACCCACTGAATGGGAGAACATATTGCTGAGACATCTGATAAGGGGCTGATATCCAAAATTTATAAATAACGTATGAAACTCAACACACACACAAAACAAGCCAATTAAATAATGGGCAAAGGACCTGAATAGACACTTCTCCAACTAGGACATACAGTTGGCCAACAGACACATGAAAAGCTGTTGAAAGTCACTAATAATCAGAGAAATGCAAATTAAAACCACAATGAGATATCACCTCACACCAGTCAGAAGGCTACCACAAATAAATCAACAAACAAGTGCTGGTGAGGATGTAGAGAAAGGGGACCCTTCTGTATTGCTGGTGCAGCCACTATGGAAAGCAGTATGGAGATACCTCAAAAAATTAAAAATGGAACTGCCTTATGACCCAGCAATTCCACTTGTGGGAATTATCTGAAGAAACCCAAAATACTAATTTGAAAGAACATAAGTACCCCTATGTTCATTGCCAAGTTACTTACTATCGCCAAGATTTGGAAGCAGCCCAAGTAGGTGAATGGATAAATTATCCTTTTGCATCCCTCAAACATAGCTGACCTCAACCCTGGTTTGAAAATAAAAGTCTTTCCTCCTATATTCGTGTCCAAATTTTCTACTGAAAATTAATATTCTCACTCTCAATAGGTATCAGTTTTTCATCTCCTGTGATTCAATTCATAAAAATCAGTTTTTGCAGTTACCATCATAATAAGAATAGTCAGTATGGAACTAACTCTCCTAATAGACATTATCTAGACAAATGTAAAAACTCTTTGAAAACAATGAAGAGCAATGCACACAGAGAGAAACAGAAGGGTTACAACTCTTGAAAGAAGCAAAGTATAGAAGATCAACTCCATAATTACCTTGGCTTTTTCCTTGACTTTCCTATTTAACAGGAAAATAGAGTCCAAGTAGGAAGTGGCAGTTCTACTGGACTATGTAGAAGACAGTCAGTTTGGGACCACCATAGTGCTGGAAACTAAACAACCACAAAAAGGGGAAAATTTTTTTTAAAAAAAGCCATTAGGAAGCTAAAAAGCTATGCAGAGATTTCAGTTTCTGCCCAGTGCTAAGGAGACAGAGATTAGAGTTTAGGTCCCGCCAAAACAGAACGGCCTTCACAAACAACTCAAGCTCTCTATACGAACTTCAAAAAAAGCCTCTGCACAGATTAAGGTCAAAACTGAAATAGATCAACCCTAAAACACTTTATAATCAACCCTCAAAGATTCAAGGTGATCTAGTACTTTGCCTACCAAAGTAAAACATAACTCTTTGAAGGAAAATAACAGCAAACAGAGTCTCCACAACTGTTCATTTATAATGTCCAACATTCTATTAAAAAATAGAATGCATTCTAAAAAACAAGAATAATGGCAAATACCAATTAGGATGGTTATAACAATTTTTAAAACTACAGGAAGTAACAAGTAATGGCAAGAATGTAGAGAAAAGGAAACTCATAAATGCCGTTGGGATTATAAAAACAGCCACTGTGGAAAACAATTTCAGTTTCTTAAAAAGTTACTTATAATGTGACCTAGCAATTCTACTCCTTGTATACATTCAAGAGAACTGAAGATATACATTCACATGAAACTTGTACACAAATGTTCATAGCAGCATTCATAATAGCCAAAAAGTAGGGAAAACCTCAAATGTCCATCAACTGACGATAAATCACAAAATGTGGCACATATATTGTACATGCATACAAGGGAATATTACTCAACCACAAAAACTGAATGAAGTACTAACACATACTACAGCACTGACAAACCTTGAAAACACTATGCTAAGTGAAAGAAGTCGGACTCCAAAGACTACATTGTAAAATTCCATTTATATGAAATGTCCGGAACAGGTAAATCCAGAGACAAAAAACAGGTTGATGATACATTGCTGGGGAATGAGCAGAAGAGAGATTTGCGATTGACTGTCAACCCAGTCTGGAGTGATAAAAATGTTTTGGAATTTTGGATAGTGATAATAGTTTCACAGAATTGTGACTATATAAAAAAACCACTAAATTGCACACTTTAAGAAGTTAAAATGGTGAATTTCATGTTATGTGAATTTCATCTCAATATTTTAAAAAGAGAGTAAAGGGACAACCAAGAGAACAGAAGATAGAAAAAGACGCACAGGCCATTCACATTTTGGAGTTATCCGCAAGAGTTTAAAATAACTGTGATTGATATGTTCAAGAAAAACCATAAAATACATGGAGAACTTCAGCAAAGTCACAGACTTCTTAAGTGTCAAATGAAAATTCCAGAACTGAAAAATATCATCACTGAAATTAAGAACTCAGCAGTTTAGTTAGAAAGAACAAAAAAGAGAATTGGTGAACTGAAAAAAATGTATAGAAAATATGACACACCAAGAGAAAATAAAGAAGAAAATACTCCCAAACAAGGGTAAACACATGTACAACATGGTGAAAAAGTCTAACACACATCTAACTGGAGTTATAAAAGCAGAAAAAATTAAATATCCATAATAGATGAAGAATACTAGAAAAATTTTCCAAAGCTAACAAGACATAAGTCTCTAGCAAACGTATAAAGCTCTACAAACCTCAGCATGATTTGAAGAAAACCATCTAGAACATCAGAGTCAAAGTCATAAAAATCAAAATCTAAAAGAAAATCTTAAAAGTAGCCAGGGAAAATAATATGCACTGTCTTCAGGGCAACAGCAATAAGACTAACAATTTTTTATTGTAAACAAGAGAAACAGAATACAATAACATGACATGTTTTTTTAATTAAGAAAATAAACCAACATACCTTGAGTTTTACACTGAGAAAATATCCTCCAAACATGAATATGAAGTAATAGTAGAAAAACAAAAGCTGAGAGAACTTGTTGCAAGTAAAGGGAATTCAACTAGCTAAAAGAAAATGACCCCAGATGGAAGCACAGAACTAGAGAAATTAATAGAAAGGAGTATGTAGATAAATATAAATTAATACTGATATTTAAAATAACAGTAACAATGACTTACATGGTTTAAAAATATATGTAAGTATAAATATATAATAAGACTAACATAAAAACTCAATAAGGAGAAGTGAAGTTAAATTGTTACAAGTTTTTTGCATTTTTTAGCAAGTGTTAAATTTAACCACTTCTATTACCTCTTCCTCTGTGACCACCCCTGGCATAAGCCAACATAGTATCTCTCATATTAATTACTGCAACAGCCTCCCAACTGAACTACCTATTCAATCCATCTCTTCTACAGTAAATCCTCCACATAGTAATCACAATAAACTGGTTCAACTCAGCCCTGGCTGTTATGGCTCAGTCACTTGGAGCATCATCCCATACACCAAAAGGTTGGGGGTTCAATTCCCAGCCAGAATGTGTAGGGGAGGCAACTGATCAATGTTTCTCTCTCTCCCCCTCCCTCTTCCTCTCTTAAATCAATAAACATATTTTAAAATTTTAGGAAAAAAAAAAAAAGATCTGTGGTCCTTTGTGGAGGCTGGTGTGTATTTGGCTCTTCTGCTCAAAGTCCTCCAAGAGTTCCGAGTTTCAGAATAAAAACTAAAGTCCTTACAAGATTTAAGAAAAAAAGAGAAAAGCTTACAAGACAGGACCTGTCCACACAAGAGGGAGAATCTGCTCCAGCCACAAAAACCTACAAGTTCCTTAATAAGCAGGCACAGCTGGACTTCAGGACATTTCCACTACTTGTTTCTTCTGCCTCAAACACTCTTCCTCAATTCTTTGTTCAAATGTCACCTTCTCAATGAGATCTGCCCTGACCACTCTATTTCATGTTGCAAATTTCATCCCTACCTCCAACATTCCCAATACACCTCTCCTTGCTCTATTTTTCTCCTTTTCCATAACTCTTACTGCCTTCAAACAAGCTATATATTATAACTGAACTAGTATGCCTGCCTTGCTTGCTAGAATATAAAACCAAAGAGAGGAGCAGTATTTGTTTTGTTCAATGATGTTTCAAAAAGAAACTAGCTATTGCCTGTCACATAGTAGATACTTCCTATTTAGTAACTAAATTAATGAACTCTTAATTTAAGTGATTTACTATAAAATTAAAAATAATTCTGCCATGGCTAGTACGGCTCAGTGGACTGTGACGGCCTTTGAACCAAAGGGTCGCCCGTTGGATTCCCAGTCAGGGCACATGCCTGGGTTGCAGGCCAGGTCCCCAGTAGGGGCATGCTAGAGGCAACCACACGTTGATGTTTCTCTACCCCTCTTTTTCCTTCCCTTCCCCTCTAGATATAAATAAATAAAATCTTTTAAAAAATTCTAACAATAGGCCCGGCTGGTGTAGCTCAGTGGATTGAGGGCAGGCTGGGAACCAGCGGGTTCCGGTTCGATTCCCAGTCGGGGCACATGCCTGGGTTGCGGGCCAGGTCCCCAACGAGGGCCATGTGAGAGGCAACCATACATTGCTCTTTCTCCCTCCCTTCTCCTCTCTCTGAAAATAAATAAATAAAATCTTTAAAAAATTCTAACAATAAAATTACCTTTAATATTTCTTTAAAATATAAAGATATAACTGTTAAGTAAAATTTTTAGTTTAATAGTTATCTCCATAACCATTGTTAATATAGCTGTTACTGATAAAGTTCCCCACAAAGAGGCACTAAAATGATATAGATGTAAGAAACTTAAAAATAAGATTATTCAAAATTGAAGATACATATGTAATACTACCAAAAGCTGAAAAAGAGATGACTTCTACACAAATGAAAGAGCCTTGATTAGCCCCAAAGCCTCATCATATCATATATGCCTTACTTCCCAGTCCTAAGTCAGTCTCCCAAAAATGAGTTCTATACATATCTCAAACAGTTGAGGAAGATCTCCTTGATTCCTCATTCATTCCCACGTGAAATTTTAAGATGCTGTCATGGGTAGGTACCTTTGAATTTATTCATGCTTTCAACCATACCAACCGATTCCTTCAATTTAATAATCTCAACAATTGCCATGTCTTTTTGTCACCCTGCCCCAATAGCTAATAAAGATTTCAATCCTACTATAAAACCTGATGAGCTAAACTTTCATAACTAATAATTTTCCCACTTGTTTTCACACCCAGATGATTCTCCAAATTTCCTAAGAAATTAGGACCCAAAATGATTCACCTACTAATATTACTCTCCCTAGTTTTGGTAATAGGGTACCTATTAAATCTAATCTTTCTCTTACAAAGCAGCAAATACTCCCACCGTAAGTCTAACATTAAACTACCTCAGCTCTGAAATACTATAATGATGTTGTTAATCAACAAACAGTCACTCCATACCCATAATCTAAAAGAACAGAAAGTAAATGCCTTCTGCCCTGGCAGGGTGATTTGGTTGGAGGGACTTCCCATACACCAAAGGGTTGCTGGTTCGAATCACGCGGTTTCTGGTCAGGGCACACACCTAAGGTTGTGGATTCAATCCCCAGTCAGGGCGTGTATGGAAGGTTATCGATTTCACATTGATGTTTCTCTCTTTCCCTCTGCCCCCTCTCCCATTCTCCCATCCTCCCTCCCTAAAATCAATAAACATATCCTATATCCTCTGATGAAGATTTAAAAAAAAAAAGTAAATGTCTTCTTCCCAGACCATGGATGTTTCTCTCTTACATCAAAGCCTCTCTCTTTCCCTCTGCTCTCCACCTCCCTCTCTTCCTCCCTTCCACTCTCTCTCTCCCACCCTCCCTCCCTTCTCTCTCTCTAAAATCAGTAAACAAATCTTATATCCTCTGGTGAACATTTAAAAATAAAAAAGTAAATGCCTTCTTCCCAGACCAGGAGAATTCTCTGAAATATACTTCCAAAACTAAAAAGCTAATCCACTCTGAAACATGGGGGAGAGAAACTTTAAGCCCATTAAAAAACAATAAGATACACTGGCTTAATCTTGAATGTATTTTTTATATTATTTTTTCATCTATACCAATCTGGCTAAATAACAAAAGTAATGTGTAATCATTATAAAAACAGAAAAACAAATATTGGGTACCATTGCTAAAAGCTTCATATGAATACTTCAGAAAGTTCTTTAAAATTCGTGTGTGCATTTATTTTTTGAAAGTAGGATCATACTATTCTGTGGTTTCTTTTATTCTGTCAGCATTATTCTTTATCAGTACACATTCAAGCTCAGTCAAAAATGTAGAATTCAACTGCATGAGCTGTACCAGTTTTTACCCACCCTCAAAACTGACACTTGTTCCTAGCTTATCTTTTTCTAATATAAACAATGCTTAAATTAACAGCCTTGTAAAATACTTTTTCTGTACTTAATTCTATGCAAATTAAGAGTGAATTACATATTTTCCAACATTTAGGTTCTTTTTCTTACCTACACAGCAAAAATCCTGCTCCTTAAAGAGGTGAGCTACATACATTATTTTCAGCTAATGACAAAGGGAGAACCCTTATGTTCCTTAGCACGTTAAAAAGCTACTTTCACTGATTTAATACAGTTCTGAAAAAAAATTGATATACACATATATACATACATACAAACATACACACTAACATTTTTATTCCTTACAGTATGATGTATCCAATCTCTTTACATATCTGGACTCTAGACAGTCTTCTGAATTTCATATAATATATACTGTCCAGCAAACAGTTAACATGATTTTTTATAGGATTCTGAAAGGACAAGATAGACAACAGTTCTGGCAAAATGCAACCTATAATATTGTATATTAATCCAGAGATATGTGCCTCGTAAATCAATTGCCCACAAAATACAGGGTTACCCTCCCTCGTGAAACTTTCCCTAACACTTAGCTTAACTAATGACTTTTTCTACAAAGTCATTAAAGTGTTTATGTGTATTTACATATATAGTGTTCTAAAATGGCGTGTATCATACCATCTGTTGAGATGTCTTTAATTTCATTTATAGAATTTACAGACATACTAAAGATTTTATTTTATATTTTTTAAAGTATTAAATCAACATCTTCTTTAGTTTTCTCCTTTTTCTCAACAAAGCCTCCCTCATCTCAAAACCAGACAAATAACTGATGCCTTAATTTATACTACAGGATCGGGCAGAAGATGATCTACAGTTGTTCATATGAAAAACAATACAATAATTAATAAATAATAATACAAGAATAAACTGTTTCACATACTCCCAACTATAAACCTACTTTTGCCCACCCCTATATTTATTTTGGCTTTTATTTGCATAAAAAACAGGTAGAAGCCCTGGCTGGTGAGGCTCTGTGGATTGAGCGCTGGCCAGAGAACCAAAGGGTCACAGGTTGGATTCCCAGGCAGGGCACACGCCTGGGTTGCAGGCTGGTCCTCGGTAGGGAGTGCACAATAGGCAACTACACACTGATGTTTCTGTCCATCTCCTTCTCCCTCCCTTCTCCTCTCTCTAAAAATAAATAAATAAAATCTTCAAAAAAATACAACTAAAAAACACAGGTAGAAGACGGAGATGACAGCAGGCTTTTGTATTACCTTTTTGCAGTTTTTGATGTTCTACCCATATCAAAATATTACCTATGCTAAAATTTAAGTTATAAATGAAAAATATTTATAAATGAAATATATTCTGCTTATCTTCAAGATATTTCACAGCTCTAAGCATGTGTTCCTTCACTTCACTTGGGTCATACCTGTAAACAGTAGACTCTACAGTATCAAATTTTAGTCACTAAAATACTTAACAGGTGATCTGTCTTAACAGATGTCACTGAACCTGAAGACTAACCTGTTATCATTTTCACTAAAGCTTGTGTAATGAAAGGTTAATCAAGTGCTGCCAAGGGTTGCTCGGAACATCAAGTGTCAGTGGTGAAAAATATGAAAATGAAAAATATGTAAAACATAAAACTTACTATAAATCAATTGTTAGTAATAGTATAGACTTTATTTCTTTGTGTAGATCATTTACTAAACAAAAATTATCTTTCATAAATTTAAAGTTCAAGAAGTGTATCTGGTTAAATTAGGGATTTTTTTTTAACATATACTCATAATAAATTAAGTGAATGCCAGGTAAGGAATTCCAATCAACTTTCAGCCTTCTTTTAAAATTAAGAGATATGCTTACACATTCAATCTCAGTGAACGGCATCACTATCAGTCAGGTCTCCAAACTCACCCTTCATATGTATTCAGTAATTGAATCCTGCTGATCTTGCTTCAAACACTACTGAGTCTGACTTCTTCCATTTGTACTTTCCAACTGCATACCACCCTCCTCTTTAACACCATCAATACTTACTGAGAACTTCCTATATGCTGGAAACCATAACTTACATAATCTCCACAACATTATATAATTAGTATTATATTTCTCATATTGTGAAACTAGTTCATGGTACACAACATCAGATGAAGCTGGTATTACAGGAATAAGAATCCTATTTTCCTGAAGTTTTGCATATCCTCAGAACATCACTGAATATTGCATTTAAAAATCATGAAAATATAAGGTCCTTAATTCCTAGCTGCAAGGTAGAATCACCTCAAAAGCTGTTTAAAATGTGTAGTCAAGGTACAGAACCACTAGGCTATGTAACTATTGAGGTTCTTTCAAGCTCTAAAATTTCTAATTCTATATAAATATTTCGAAGCTGTATGTCTTAAAATGAACTACCACAATAGCAAGACTATTTTCTCAAGTTTTTCCCAAAGAAAAATTAACAAATAAAAACTTTTGCGATTTAAACTGTTCTCATAATTCTTTCCTAAACCAATGGTGCCTAAAACTTCTTATATGATAAAACTTATTACGAACTTATAAAACTCAAAACCAAAAAGACAAACAATCCAATTAAAAATAAGCAAAGGGCCTGAATAGACACTTCTCCAACTAGAACTACAGATGCCCAACAGACATAGGGAAAAATGCTCAATATCACTAATTATAAAAGAAGTGCAAATTAAATCTACAATGTGGCATCACCTCACACCTATCAGAATGGCTATCATCAATAAACCAACAAATAACAAGTGTTGGAAAGAGAACCCCCATGCACTATTGGTGGGAATGCAGACTGGTGAAGTTACTGTGCAAAGAGGTATGGAGTTACCTCAAAAAATTAAAAATGGAATTAACTGCCTTACAACCCAGCAATTCTACCTCTGGGAACACATCCAAAGGAACCCAAAGCACTAATTTGAAAGGACATAAGCATCCCTATGTTCACTGCAGCGTTATTTACAATAGCCAAGATTTGGAAGCAGCCCAAGTGTCTATCAGTAGATGAGTGGATAAAAAAGCTATGGCACATTTACACAACGGAATACTACTCGGCTATAAAACAATAAGGAAATCTTGCCTTCCACAGCAGCAGGGATGGAACTAGAGAGCATTATGGTAAGCAAAATAAGCCAGTCAGAGAAAGACAAATACCATATGATCTCACTCATATATGGAATCTAATGAACCAACTGAACTAACAAGCAAAACAGAAATAGACTCAGAGAAGAGACTGACAGCTCTCACAGGGGAGAGGAGTTGCAGGACTGGTGTAAAAGGTAAAGGGATTAAGAAAAAAGCCTCTGAGACACAGAAAACAGTATGTTGATTTGTCAGAGGGAAAGAGGGGTGAGGGGAGGTAAAAGGGTATAGGGATGATAAATCTATAATACAGATGATATATTATAGAATTACACATCTGAAACCTATATAACTTTATTAACCAATGTCACTCCAATAAACCAATTTAAAAAAAGAATCATGGTGAAATAAAGGTTCTTTTCGAATCACAAAAAATATATAAACACAACAAACAAACCTGAAAGTAATTTGTCACCAGAAAACCAGTGCTAAAAGGAAATACTAAACTATGTTCTTCATAGAGTAAAAAAATATGATCTGAGAAAAAAAGTTGTAAACACAGGGAGGAATAAGCAGCATCAGAAATGGTTAACAACACTAACTCTAATGAATACTAACTTAAAACAAAAAGACAGTAATAACAATCACTTGTGAGTAAACATATAGATATTAAAATGTATGAAAACAACAGATATGTTATTGAGGGTATGAATAAAAATAAAGTATCGAAGTATCTAAAGGGTCTTGAACTGTCTGGGGATGCATATTGCAAACTGTATAGTAACCACTAAAAGAATACTAAGTATATAATTATAAGTATATAATTTCACACTAGCAAAGAAAAAACAGAAACAGTAAAAACAATTATAAAGGCAAAAAGAACAGAAAAAAGAAATATACAACAGATCAGGAAAAAAGTGCATTGTATGATCGTAAGTTTAACTCAGATAATATGAGTGATTTAATGTTCTGATTAAAAGACCAAGATTGCTAGACTGGATTTTTTTTTTTTTTAAATCTACATGCTGTTCGCAAGACAAATACCTCTAACACAGGAAATGAAATGCAAAACAGTAAAGAAAACTAAAACACTGATATCAGATAAATAAATGGACAAAAAGCATTAATGACAAATGTTACAAAGAACCAGAAAGCCATATCATTTCTAAATATACTGATATATGCAATGCACCTACTAACAGTGCCTCCAAACGAATTAATAAAAACCTGAAAGAGTTACAAGGAAAAAGCCAATCCGCAATTCTACTTGTACATTCTAAACATACGTCTCTCAGTAGCTAACAGAGCAAAACGTAAGAAAGGTTTAAAAAAAAAATCATACAAGATTACCATATTTTACCTAATAAACATATATAAGACTCTGCACTCACAAGCTAAATATACGTTTCTTTTAAGTATACATGGAACATTTGTAAAGACTGACCATATCCTATACCATAAAACAAATGACAAAAGAATTCCAAAAAACTGAAATCATCCAAAATATTATTTAACCACAGTGCAATGAAGCCAGAAATCATTAAGAAAAAGGAAATGATACAATTTCCTAAGTTTAGAAATAAAATACACTTATCAATTAGAAAACATTTGAAACAATATAAATATACTACACATCAGAACTATGATCAGAATGAAATTTCTGCCCTTAAAGGTATGTATTAGTATGGAAGGAAGAAACTGATGAAGTAGGTAGTCATCTCGAAATTCAGAAAAAGAACAACAAAATATACCAAAAGAAAGTGAAAGGAAATAATAAGATCAGAAATTAATCATAACCAAAAATATACAAAAGAACAATAGTTCACAAAGTGTGGTTCTCAAGACTCTTTTAGAGGGTCCAAAGGTCAAAACTATTTCCGTAAGAATACTAAGCGGTATTTGCCTTTTATGCTATGCTGACATTCACAGTAATGGTGCAAAAACAAAAAAGTAGATGTAACTGCTACAGCAGCGTGAGTCAAGGCACCAAACTCTGTTGCATAGCACTGTATTCTTCACTGCCACCGACGAGCAGTTTGAAAAAAGAAAAAGTCATTTTCACTTAAGAATGTCCTTGACGAAACAGTGAAAATTACTCATTTATTAAGTGCTCCAGGTCAATGAAATATTCTGTGATAAATGACAAAATCATAAACATACGCTGCAAATCAACATAAGATAAAAGTACACTGTGATTGAGTAGCTTCTTGTTCTAGGTGCTGTTTTTACTGAACACAATTTTTACGTCAAAGAACAACTGCCACACAAACTACTTACCCAGGGCTGAGGACTTGGCAAATATTCCCTCAAAAATGAACATGGCCTGGAAAACCACTGACAGCATTTACAGCCAATTATCAGTGGATTGGGCGCGGGCTGGGAACCGGAGGGTCCGGTTCGATTCCCCGTCAGGGCGCGTGCCTGGTTTGCAGGCTGGGTCCCCAGTCGGGGCCGACCGTTTGAGAGGCGGCCATACATTGCTGTTTCTCTCCCTCTCTTTCTCCCTCCCTTCCCCTCTCTCTAAAATAAATAAACTCTTAAAAAAAAAAATGTGACTTTTCAAGCAAGAATTGGGAATTTGGCAAATATATTATCTATAGTCTTGAGCTTAAAGCACCTAATACTTAAAGAGATTTTTTTCATGAAACTGGTGGTAATTTGATGATTTGTCAAATGTAGTTCTTATAATGTTATAAGATAAAATATGTCAAAGGGTTGCAGGTTCGATTTCCAGTCAGGGCACATGCCTGGGTTGTGGGCCAGGTCCCCAGTGGGGGCCACGTGAGAGGCAACCACACATTGATGTTTCTCTCTCTCTCTTTCTCCCTCTCTTCGCCTCTCTAAAAATAAATAAATAAAACCTTTTAAAAAATAAATAAATAAAATATGTCAATATTTAGAAGTGTGTAACTCAGCGAACTTATATTTTTCAAATGACCAAAGTACAATGTTACAAAATTATGCATGAATAAAAGATCTATCCAAAATGCAAGACAGACAAATGAACTTTAATGTACCAGAGTGATAGGATTTCAGATTTCATAGTGCAACTAACCTTTAAAAAAAATAAAAACTTTTTGAGAATGTCTGTACTAGCAAAGATTATCCACAACAATCCGAAAGGCCATTAAAATATTCTGCCCTTTTCCAACTCCACATCTGTGTGAGACTAGATTTTATTCTACTTCAACCAAAACATATTATTCTAGGTTAAATCCAGAAGTGGATATGCAAATATAGCTGTTTTCTATTAATCTCAACATTTAAAGGGTATCTGCAACATTACTAAGCAATGTCATTCATATCTCACTAAATTTGTTCTCAAAAATATTATTCCTCTAAAGAATTTTATATTAGCCCACAATGGGTTTATTATTGTTCATTTTAATAAGCATTTTTATTTTTAACTTAAAAATTGAGAAATATATACAAATATCTCAATATACATGCTCTATTTAAAGCTGTTTGGAGTCCACAATAATTTTTAAGTGTGAAGAATGCTGAAAACAAAAAGTTTTGAGAAATGCTGCAATAGAGAAAAATCAAAACCAAAAACAGATTCTTTTAAAAGACTTGAAAAAAAAAATCTGATAAACACCTGGCATGAGTATCAAAATATATTTTAAAAGAGAAGGCACAAATAAACTATGTTAAAAAAAATCACTACATGTCTTGAGGACATTAGAAGTATAAGATTATTTTATGAACTTTATGCCAACAAATTGGAAAATTTAGATAAAATGCTGAAAAACACAATTTATAAAAATAGGCAATTCATAAAACATATAAATATGTAAATTATCCACTAACAATTAAAAAGATTAATTGAAAAACTTCACAAAGAAAACTCCAGATCCAGATGGCTTCTCTAAAGAATTATACCAATCATTTAAGAAATAGCAGCTCTACTATGCAAATTTTCCAGGTTAAGAAAATGTAGAAAATTCTCCAGCTCCTTTTATGAAGCTAGCATAACTTCATAAGAAAGACCAGACAAGGACTTCATAAGAAAGGAAAATTACAGGTCAATTACACTAATAAACAAAGATATAAAAATCTTGATCAAAATTTTAACAAACTGAATACAACAATATTTTAAAAGATCACGACCAAAAGCAAAAAGATCAATACCAAGTGGTCATGAAAAAGTATGTTAATTATAAAAATGCAAAATTGAACACTAAAAACTAAATTAATTAGTTCACAACATTAACACATAAAGAAGAAAAACTTATGGTCATCTCATTAGATGCAAGGAAAGTATTTAATGAAATTTAACATTTATTCAAGACATAAACTCTTAACACAACAGAAACAAAAGGGAACTCCCTTAATCTGATAAGATGTTATCTACGAAACACTACAGCAAACATCATACTTCAGGGTCAAACAGTGAAACCTTTTCCCTTTGTGATCAGCAACAAGATAAGGATGTCCTCTAGCACCACTTCTACTCAGGAATGTACTGGAGGTCCTAGCCAGAGAAGTAAGGCAACAGAAAGAAATAAAAGGTGTAAGGACTGGCAAGAAACAAAACCAATTATTCACAAATGATATGTTCGTGAATATAGAAAACTGAAAGTATCAACAGAAAGAGTTGAAGTAAGAGTTGAACCACTCTGTGAAATTCAAAATCAACTGGATTTCCATGTAAACAGCAATCAGAGAAAATAAAACTTAAACCACAAATACTCCACTTAATTGCTTCAAAAAACATGAAGTACCTAGTAGCAGTAAGTCCAATGAGAGATGCACAAATCCTCTGCAGGGAAAAATCATAAAACTTCATTGGTGGATATTAAAGGACTAAATAAATGAAAATATAGACAATGATCATGATTTGAGAGACTCAACATTTTTTTCTTTACTTTTTTATTCATTAATTGATTTTTTTAAAAATGACAGTGACATGGATTTGTTGTTCCATTTATTTATACATTCATTAGATGATTCTTATATGTGCCCTGACTGGAGATCAAACCCACAACCTTGACCTATGGGGACAATGCTCCCACCAACTGAGTTACCTGGCCAGCAAGAAAGAGAGACTCAATACTGTAAAAAAATCAATTCTCCCCAAACTGATTTAGAGTTAATGTAATCTCAATGAAAATCACAACAGGATTGTGTTGGACATGCTGAAATTTAAGTGCATATGAAAACACAAAGCACCAATAGCTAAATTAATCTGAAAAAAATAAGGAATAAGAACTTCTGTAATACACATTAAGATTTATTAGATTTATGACAAGTGTGACATGATAGTGGAATTTATAAAAACAAACCAATGAAAAAGAGAGATCAGAAAGAGATGTATATGGACACCTCATATTTGATAGAGATAGCATGACAAAATAGAGAGGATATTTTGTTTCTTTACTAGATATTGCTGGAACAGAGAACAATCCATATGTAAACAAATGAAATTGAACCTATTCTTCACATTATTAACAAAAATAAATTCTACTTAGCTGGTAACCAAGTTTATGTCAATAATCACACAAAAATTATTTTGGATTCAAAACTAAATTACTAATTATATATCCTTAGTAGGACATATCATAAGAAGCAGCATCATATTGTTAGTGGAAAACCTGGCAGTATTATATTGAAATTATTTTTATATATGATAGCATATAGCAAATAAACAATTATAATACTGTCATTAAGGTACCAAGATCATCAGAGTAAGACAGAAGGAGATACTAATACATAAGATTAAAGCTAAGTAAAAAAAAAAAAAAAAAACTTCCCTGAAGGGCAAGTATCACTAATCCAATATTTTATTTCTTTTTCCAAAATATGTGTTTACTAGTACTGTCCACTAAAAACACCTAAGCAACAATGAAAACCCAGTAATAATGAATACCCCAAATACACAAATTGTGGTCTCTGAATATCAATTCCCATTATAAAAGGGCTGCGTGGAAAAATAGCTTCAGCAGAACAGTTCTGGGACAAATAATACAATCAACATGATATGTCTCTCAAATCCCGAAAGCAACGAAGCTCCACAAGAATACTAGAATCGTATCAGGACACAAGCGGAATGAAAAGGCTCCCACTGACCAAAGATGAGACAACCTGAGCATCAAAGAATGACTTCAACAGATTTAAACATAATTAGATTTTCCACCCCTCCTGAAGTAGTACAACAGGTAATACACAGCACCATCAAAGAAATAAAAAACTAAACCTAGCTCTCATACAGCCTCTAATTATTAGTTTACAGGAAATACGAGATGAGACGGATAGAACATGTTAAAAGACCATAAGGATAAAATCAGCAAGTTCAGAATGTGAGAAATTCTACAAAATGTATAACCCAGTTTCTTCAATAAACAAATGGGAAACAGAAAAGGTAAACAGATACAGACTGAAAGAGAATTAAGACACATCCATCAATGTTACATGAGGATTTTGTATGGATTCTGTAGCAAACAATCATTAAAACATTTATATTTTTTTCATATAATTGGTAAAGACTGAAAACAGTCTGGGTATTATAAGACATTAAGAAATTTTGGTTAATTTTGTTGGGTAGGATAATAGTACTTATCTGATAAAGATGCATACTACAGTATTTATAGGTAAACTTGTATCAGGGATTTGCTTTGAAAAACTACAGATTTATTCATAAATTATTTGTACAATTACAAATTAAAATAAATAACTAAATAGGTAGGTCAATGGGTGTGTGGGTGAATGGATATGACATCCTCAGGGAGTGGACCAATTCTAAGTGAATTAATTCAAATTAAATATGAAGGCAAAACATTAAACTTTTTAAGATCATATAGGTAAATAGCTTCACATTCTCAGAGAGGATCGGGATTCACTAAACAAATCTCAGAAATCATTAAACAAAAAATGTATTATACCACACATGAGTCTATAAAGATTGTCTACGTCACAGTATTTTAAAAGTACTTACGGCTGGTAAAAGAGACTGCATATTTTGATTAGAATCTGCTATTGTAGCAAGGTAGACCAAGTTTGTATGCAACATCTGCTGATACCTATTAAAACAAAACAAGTATCAATACTGAAAAATAATTTTGTTCCTATCTGCCTAAATACAAACAGTATTATAATTATTTCCTGAGATTAATAAAAGATTTATGTTATCTGAACATCAGCAGCATTTCATTTTTTCCTAGTTCCTCTGCAAAATAATCCCACTTATTACATTCAAAGATGATGATAAACTCAGAAGTGTTACCATGTGCTAAATATTGTTATAGTTAATTTTATACTTATATGTCTCATTTAATCCTCAAACCAACACTTTCATTATGAAGTAAAAGTTCTTATTTTCACCATCATACAGATGAGGAAACAGTTTTAGAAAGGTTAGTAACTTGTACAAGATTACACCATTTAGTGAATTCAGTAACTTGAGATATGCCTTGACTCCACATATAATACATATGCTTTGCTAAGAGGTCTAGAATGAATTCACTGAAACTGATTATGCTTATTCCCTTCCCTCTGTCATTTTCATGTTGTCAAAAACCTCAATCCCAAGAACAGTCTACATGTTCTGCTAAAATGCAGAAACGAGGTGGAACCAAACTTTTTTTTTCCTTCCTACTCTTGTAGCAGTGACCAACAATTTACAAATTTTAAAAATTTAAAAAAATTTTTAAAATACAGCAGATTCTCATTACTGGAGAAAAATGGTTAAACACATGCTTAGTGATCTTGCTTATGAATTAGCTTTGCTAAACTTCTCTTCATAATTTAATTTTTTTAATTTATTAATTTTAGAGAGAGAGAGTACGCTGATTTGCTATTCCAGTTACTGAGACCTTCACTGGTTGATTCATGTTGCACCCTTGATGAAACCCGCAACCTCAGCTCAGAGATAATGCTCCAAACTACTGAAATATCCAGCGACAGCCTCTTCATAATTTGAAAAACTAACTAAGACCAAACCAGATTAAAATTAGTAGTGATCCAAGTACTAGTGTTTGTAAACCTTCAAAATACAAACTTATACCCTGCATCAAACTGTTCAGCTGTTTTAGAATTTTGTTTACTGAGAAATATTAAATACAAATTAATGCAAATAAGTCAACTTTGTTCAGCTAAAGTATTCTTATATAAATCTCAGATAAAGTAATTTTCTAAAACATACTCCATAAAAGGAATGAGTAAATTCTTTTTTTTAAAGATTTTATTTTATTTTATTTTTAGAGAGAGGGGGAGGGAGGGTGTAAGAGAGGGAAAGAAACATCAACGTGTGATTGCCTCTCACATGCCCCCAACTGGGGATCTGGCATGCAACCCAGGCATGTGCCCTGATCAGGAATCGAACCAGCAACCTTTCGGTACACAGGCGGGCGCTCAATCCACTGAGCCACACCAGCTAGGGCAAGGGTAAATTCTTTGCTGCATTATTTTTTTCTAATTAGAAATAACTAATTTCACTATTTTTTTCTTAATGGGGGAAAAAAGCTGTATCTCACTGACTTTAAAGCTTCCTCATTAATAAAATTATTCTTTTTTATTTTTCCAGATTTATTCCAGCATAACTCATATACAACGAATCATACATAACCGTACACTACTGTACAATTATTGTCTGTTGTACTTACAGTACCCATCTATTAAGACAATTAATGGGTATTTCCAATTACATATACATATAAAAAATATGCTAAAGCACAGAGATGGAGGAAATAATGGTACACCAACACCATTAAGGATTAGTTTTATAGTGAACACAATTGTACATTATTGTTTACAATTTGATGAGTTTGGACATAGGCAAATACCCATGATACCATCATCACAATCAAAGTATCAATAATAGACATTCAACACTTCCCAAAGTTTCCTTGTTTCCCTTGTTTTTGTTTTTTGTTGTTTAAAAACAAGTTTATGCTCTTAATGGTCCTCACATTTACATTATATTGTTGCTCAATCAGAATGTGACATGTTATGATGTTCCTTATATAAATAAGGACCAAGAATTATTATATTATACTGAATTACTCATAATGGTTAATTATGCTGTCAAAATTCTTCAAACAGCAATAACAGGCACCACTAGCTGAAACTACTTCATTATTCTATAGAGATTGCAAATAAAATTTAAGATATGGGGCTCCACAATCTTGCCATTTTTTAAAAACCAGCCAGCTATTTTTAGTAAGAACATAAAACCCATTTCAACATCTATTCCTTCAAGTTTTATTTTCTTCTCTGAATATTAGTATGGTTGCATTATACTCAGATGAGAGATCTGCTGACCACTCTATCAAAAATAAAAATCCAAACCTAACAAGAGACCACGGTTTACTCATGGCCCTTTAAGAAAAAAATTTAGTCATGCTGATTAGTAGTTAGTAAGCCAATACTAAAATACTGTTATGTTAAATCTTATCTGCCATGCTCTTAAGGCTTCATTGGTTAAAGTGGCTCTCAAAGCCCCTTATGTAGCTCTAAACATCTACAAAGACAGCATTTTTTTTTTAAGATTTTATTTATTTATTTTCAGACAGAGGGGAAGGGAGGGAGAAAGAGAGGGAGAAAAACAGCAATGTATGGTTGCCTCTCACATGGCCCTCACTGGGGACCCAGCCTGCAACCCAGGCATGTGCGCCAACTGGGAATCGAACCAGGACCGCTTGGTTCCCAGCCCGCACTCAATCCACTGAGCTACACCAGCCAGGCTACAAAGACAGCATTTTTTACTGAGTACTTTAATTTTAAGCCATTTCCCCAACCATCTTTTTTAACTTTTAAGTTGGAAATTTTAAGCTTACAATTTTAAAAATATAAAGAACCCCAAATATCTTTCTCCTACACTGTACAATCATTAGTACTTTGCCACGTCTTATTCCATCCTAAACATACACAGCAACATACACATGCATGCAAGCACACACACGGTTTTTTCCAAGATCGTTTAAGAGTCAGTTACAGACGTAATACCTCATTCCTACTAATACTTACTTCAGTGTCAATCTCCCAAAAACCAGGGCATACCCAATACAACCACTGTAAAACCACTATAAAGAGGAAATTACTACTGATTCAATATTACAACCTAATCCACAAAACCCATTTAGATTTGTCCAATTGTCCCAAAAGCACCAAATCTTTTTAGCTAATGTAAGGCAATAGGTAAAAATGATCATTTTTAACTGGTCTTTCTAACTGCAGTGGGTTGTATTTTGTGTAAAACTGTTATTTTAACAGCATTCAAATAAGCTTATTCAAGGATCAAAAATGAACATCAATAAAAATACTATATACACCGTACCCATATACTTTTGTAAGTTTATGTGTCACTTAAAAAGATTTGCAAATATTCTAGAAAAATATGGCTTCAGCCAAGACTGCTGAAATGATAATAAAAAGTAGATTCTCCTACAAATATTAAAGAAACGTTTTCCTGAGAAACTTTTTGTTTATTCTGTAAATAGTATTACAGTTGTCATTGAAACTAAAAGTTTACTTTTTTAAGGTATATGATTATTTCTAAAATAGACTACATCAATAAAATAAAATTGAGTATATAAACTAAGAGCAGATACAAAACATATTCAACGTTTTGCTTGATGATTCCAAAATACTCATCATTATTAGCCTATTAAATGACAGGTAGTTCACTTCCCAAGGATTACACTAAGAACAACTATATCAATTACCTTGAATAAGATAAAATAACCACTATTAAACTTAAAAATGAATCCAAAATCAATTTCATTAAAAAAGAAACTTTACCTATAAGCTATAATGATTGTGTTTTTAAGACAACAGAAATACAATTTACAGAATAAAAGTCACCTTCCTAAGTAGGGATTTAAAACCACATTCCTTTATATTATGAAGAGAAATTTCTTGTTTGATAATTATTGATAGTACACTCTAAAATAGTTGCACTCGCTCTAAAATAGAAAAAATACATTGAAGCAAACAAATAGACTGATTTAGAAAACGCTCAAACCAAACATCACGAAAGAGCAACCTTCATTTTCTTGTTAGCAGAACTTAAAGGGAAGACTGTGCCTATGAGCTCCACAACTGATTCACTGGCTCAGATGAGCATAGTATGTGAGTGTATGCATGTGTATATGCAGATTAGGATATACAGTGCAATATATAAAAAGATGTCACCAGTGAAAAATGTTTGGTGGCAGGAATATGGTGTTCATTATCTCATTTTTGTGTCTGTGTCTTCCAATTTTCTATAACGCATACACTGCCTTTATAAAAGCAACTTGTTTGTCAATTGAAAAAAACCAACAGTTTCACCCTGGCCAGTGTGGCTCAGTTGGTTGGAGCACTGTCTATAAACCAAAAGGTAGCAGGTTGGATTCCTGGTCCAGGCACATGCCTAGTTTGCAGGTTCAGTCCCTGGTCAGGGTGCATAGGAGAGGCACTTGATAAATGTTTCTTTTTCGCATTGCTGTTTCTGTCTCTCTCTCTCTCTCCCCCTTCCCCTCTCTCTGTTTAAAAAAAAAAAAAAAAAAAAAGGCATTTCCCCTTGGGTGAGGATTAAAAAAATTTTTTAACTATAAATTCCCAGATGGCTGTCATTTACTGATGTTCCTCTTCACTTTCACTTCTCCTACTATAAAAAAAATTAAGATTGAGAGGAGGAATTTTTTTTTCTCTTCATTCACAAACCAATCCTGACAACTTAAGAAAGAATAACTAAAGAACTCTAGGAATGAAATGAAATCCATCAGAAAGCATAATTTAAGATTCTACCTAAATCCATTTAAGCCCCTTTTGTACAATTATGTGTAAAAATGACGTCTATTCCAATATGCAAAGAGTGGGGGAAATGATCATACCTACAAAAAAAAAGGCTGAGAATATAAAGAATAAAACAGTATAAACGTTTGCTGACACAAGGTGGAAAAGATGGTTCTAGATCAGAGTGCTTCCTATCTATGCCATATACTGCTGAGTCCCTTAGGAACCAGTCCTGTCCCACAAACCCCTTGGCTCTGTCTAGGGTTTTAAAAGCTATAGGTGAAAACAATTCTAATCAGAACCTCTCAACTTTTATCATCTCATGGCTGACATCAAGGAGTTAGTAATCTCCTTACCACTGTTGATTATCCATAGCTAAACTAAGGAAGTAGATAAGCATAAGCTAGTTAATTTTCAAATATATTTTATTTGAAAGAATACTTTCAAACATAAACAGACAAGATTTATCAAACAATATGCATAAAAGAAATGAAAATAGTCATATAAAATGCAAAATGTGCTGTGATTAGAAAATAACATATCCTAGTACTGAGACCTAAGTTTCTAAACATGATTTTCCAAAAAAGAACCAGAGCTTTAAGAAATGAGTGATTCCAAACAGGGGCAGAAAAAAGTACAAGATAAAGTTTTTAATGAAAGAAAATAAGAAAAGTGTCAAAAATAACAGAGATACATCAAAAAGCCAATTGAGGGGCTACCAGTGGCCAATATCAGAAACAACTGAGAAATAAAATAAATAATAGAGTAAAAGATTATAACCTATGGAATACAGTAAGAATCCCTAAGTCCATTCAGACATGAATGAATGAATGAAAGAATGAATGGGGACAACAGATGGAAAATTTCTTCCTTACAGTAGAATTCCAAATAAATGTGGAAAAAATGGTGGATTTAGTCACCATTTGGTAACCACCATGGAAATAATTGTTTCAGTTAAGAATCACTGGTGGATGCTAACAGTAATATAAGAGAAAGTATGATAAGAAACAGCGTATGTGTCTCAAGGTATCTCCCCAAAAAGATAAATAAGAATTATAAAGCAAAAACAGCAACTTGACAATGGAGAAACTGGCAAGCACCACCCTAACTTAGTGACCAAAGTTATCACAAATATTGGGACAAATACACAGACAAATCATATGGCTATCTGAGGACGCACTGAGGACACAACATTACGTATGTTATACTCCTGCTGAAAGTGCATAATGGGAATCTAATCAAGAGGAAAGACCTCTCAAATCCAAAACGAGACATTCCACAAAATTACTACTCTGTACTATTCGACATCAGCAGTATCATTAAAGATAACAGAAAGACTAAGGATCAGTTCTAGATAAAAGTATGTTTAAGACACATGAAAAATAATTGCAGTACCTGATCTACTTGAGAGCAGACTAGTGAGATCCCTAAAAAGACAGATGTGCCCCAATATGATGGTGAAAATAAAATATTCTAGAGCTATGTTGTTTAAACAGTAGTCACTAAGCACAATGAAATGTGAGTAGTCCAAAAGATTGTTATTATTAGAGTAAGATGCACAAAAGAATGTAACAAAAGAATGAAACAAAAGAATGTAAACTATCTCATTAATACATTTTATACTGACTATATATTGAACTGATTATATTGGAAATAATGAGTTAAATAAAATATATTATTAAAATTAATGTCTTCTGTTTCTTTTTACTTGTTTAATATGTCTACGAGCAAATGTAAAGTTACCTATGTGGCTCACAATATATTTCTACTGGGTAGTGGTGTTCAATTTGTTCTTCTCCATCAAATTTTATTAAGGGATACTATTTACTTCAGACATAACACTTCAAATTAGCAAACTACATTCTTAGGAATGATGACCAATTCTCTACTTATTAGATATGAACTTTGCTTTCACAATCACATACATGGATATAACTATATATCCCATATATGTGAAGATGAAGATCTAACTTCTTCACAAATCGGACCATATACAAATTTGAAGTCATTATTTTATAATGCAGTGTAAGTAGTATAAGAAAAAAATTAATGCCCACTCCATCCCAGAGAAATTTTTCTTTTGTAAATATCAAGAAAAGTCACACAAAAATTTATACACTAATATTCGCAGTAGCATTACTAATAATAGCCAAGAAGTGAAAATGATCTAAATATCTATCAATGATGGATAAACAAAATGTGGCATCTAGACAAGAAATTTTTCAGCAATAAAAAGAAAGTACTAATTCACTCTTCAACATGGATGAATCTAGAAAATATGCTATGTGAAAGAAGTCAATCAAAAAAGACCACGTATTGTATGAATCCATTTATATGAAATATCCACATTAGACAAATCTACACAGAAAAATTAGTGGTTGTCAGGGATGAGGAATTAGGTGTCGAAATGGAGAGCAACTGTTAATGTGTAGAGGGGTTCTTTTGATAATGAAAATGTACTGAAATTAATTGAAGTGATAGTAGTACAACTGTATGAATATTCTAAAAACCCTGAATTATATACTTCAAAATGAGTGAATTGTATGGTAATGTGAATTACATCTCAATAAAGCGGCTATTAAAAAGAAAAGTAAAAAGTTAAACAACACAGAAAAATGAAAAACTTTTAAAAACTTCAAGTCAATCTTACTGAGAACACTCTGAAGTCTTTCCTTTATTCTGATAGTCCATTATACACTGAATGAGATGGTTATTTTCATCCAACATCTGAAATAAAATTAGAAAAAGTTTATTATAAATCTAGTAAATCAAATAAAATTTTTTTTAAATCCTTCAGATTTCTAGAAATGTTTATACAGAAACTGAAATGAGTCAGGTCTTTTAAATCTTATTTTACACCTCCAGAATAATGGTATGTTTAATCAACAATTTTTTAATTATTCTGATTATTCTCCCTCTGAGTTATTATTACCTGCAGCCCAGAAGGAAAAATATGGAGTTTCTTTTGCATTCAAACACTTAATTACCTCTGCTGTATGTAACAGAAGCTTTAGCCTGTTATGACTAAAAGTTGGCTTCGTATCATTCTAACACTTTTTAGCAATAAGAAAAATTGTCCTTATCCAGAATGAAGAAAATACATGAAAACTTCAGCCCAGGAGGCTTGAGGGGATAGCTAGCTACTTTCTAAGTTTTACACAGTATGGTTTTGTGATTTTCCAAATATGGAATCAAATATAGTATTTTCTATGTATGTATAATATTTATTGTGGATTTTATGAGCTTACCTTATAATTAAGTTGTCCCAAAAGTTTAAAAACAAAAGCATATCAATTTATCATTCTATCATCTTATAACAATTTAAGGCAATATTGGCTTTCAGGATTAAATAATTCACCTAAGCAAAGTGACATTGAGGAAAGAGCAGAAATGTAGCAAAAGGCCAGTTAATTTAGTGCCAACCTTGCTATCCTGTACAAACCACTTAAGATCTCAGGGTCTCAGATTTACCTGTTAGGTAAAAGGACAGAAGTAACTATTTCATGTACCTGCCCCACCCTTCCATGAAAGCATGAAGAATACCATAATCACTACATCTCAGTAATGTAGTTAATGCAAGACTTTCAATTAAAAACGAAGATGCATTTAACATTAACTATGACTTCTTTTCTGCACATGAATCACCATCTTCCTCTGCCGGAAAAAATTACATTAACATGCCCCTCCAAAAGTGCAGTTATTTCTTAGATTAGAACCATCGATGCCAAAAAAATTTGTCCCTAAAATGCATTAGTCCAATCTAACGATTTTACAACATATCTTCTCAGTAGATTCCTCAACCTAACAAACTTCATCGTTAGGATTATCTGTCTCATATCTAAAATCAATCCCTCACACTGTAGAATAAGGCACTTAATTTGAAATCCATTTTCCCTGCTCATCTGAGGATTAAACTAATTGATCAGCAAGCATCTGTTGAATTAATCACCCATGAGAAATATCATAAGATGTAAGAATAACTCTGTAGAAAAAAAGAAAATCTAAGGACTTTCCAACAGTCCAAAAATAAAGTTAAGTACCCACTGCCCCCGCAGGAAATATGTTTCCGTATGTACTTAGAGCTATTAACCAAGCTGCAGACTTAGCCCAATGCACTATATGAAAACACTGCATATCCCGGCACTGCCAAGCCGCTCAGTTTAAAAAATACAGCAACAAGCAAATGTCAAATTCCACACTACAAAGAATCTTACAGTAAACACAGCTGAGAACAGACTGACAGCTGTCAGAGAGAGGGTGGGGGGCTGGATGAAAAGGTGAAGGGATTAAGCAAAACCAGCTCACTGGTAGACACAGACAACAGTGGGGTGATTACCAGAGCAACAGGGAGGTGGGGGAGATAGAAGAGGGCAAAGAGGGAGATAAATGGTGACACAAGGAGACTTGACTTTGGGTAGTGAAAACGATACAAGAGACAGACGATGTATTATATAATTGTGCACCTGAAAGCTATATAACTATTAACCCATGTTACCCCAATGAATTCAATAAAAAAAATGTTAAAGCTATTGGGCATAGGATGGTGCCCTTAAAACTAAAAGTCGACTTTTCTCTAATTTTCATCCTTGCTCCAGTGCATAAAACAAAAGTGAAATTGATTAAGTAACTTTTCAAAGTCTGGGTGAATAAAATTCAGAATGCTGCCTTGCTCGTAAGCAACAAGGGGTAAAGACAATAAAGAACCTTTGTGTCCCTAACTGGCAGTAACACAGCAACAAGAGGGAGCACAGCACCCTGTAAAAGGAACGCAGCTCCCTGGGTATCACGACTCCAGTAACTGGTCACGATTATCAGGTTGTCTCCACCACTAGACTGTCAGCTCCCTGAAGGCAGGGACCATGGCTCACCAATGCAGCCTCAGAGCCTAGATTTAGAGCTCAATGATGTAAACGGATACAGGGTGAATCTGAAATGGAAGAGACTCGGAGGTAACTGCTAAGTCCACTGTGCGCTCCTTCGCCCGCCTCTCTGACTCCACTAAGGCTGCTTGCAGCGTCCCCCAAGTTCTCCTGGGAGCGCCCCAACTCCGCCAGAGTTTGCAGCGCTGCGGAGGAAAGCGACTTCCCCTCCGCCTCCTGCGACCTCAGGTCCGTTCTACAAGAAGCAGCTACAGCGCCATGGGAGGGGCGACGCCAAAGTAACTCCGAGCAACGCGCGGGGCGGCGGGGGCACCGGCTCGGATAAACAGTCCTTCCCCGCGCCGCGCCACGCCACAGCCGGGCGCACGCGCCCCGCCGGCCGAACACCGCCCCATCCCTAGAGAAATCCGGCGGCGGTTACTTGAGCTTTTGTGCCTGGAGGAAAGAGCTCCAACGCGTGAAGGTCTCCGCGAAAGGGCCGGTTCACCTTCTTCCGCCACCTACTCAGGCACAGCCCGCGGCTCCGGAGTCCCATTCCACCACCTCCCAGCAGGCCCGTCTCCGCCCCCGGCCCGGCCGACTCCTAGTTCAACCCCCGGGGTCTCCCAAAGGCAGGATTGGCCTGGCATCCCCGTCCCCAAGAGGTTTCACCTTCTGAATCGCGGCGGGAGTGATCTCCCCCTTGCCTCGCTGTCTCGGGGCTGCAAACGCCACGGACATGTTGCCACCGTCACTACTACGGGCAAGTCCCGAGCGCTCCGGGTGAACAGCAAACTGGGGGAAAGACGCCGGCCTCTCGGACTGAACCACCTCGGAAAAGCGAGGAGGGGGGATGCTCCAGTGCCAAACAAACAGGCTGCCTGGCTGGCCTAACGGAGCAATTCTGGCCGATAGACGTGTTCTTTCGGCATCTGCCTTGAGTACCAGAGTCCCCAAAGAACTCCCCTGTCTTTTGTCGACCTGTCGTCCCTCAACCTTTACTTTCCGCGTCCCCCGCCTTTCTGAGCTACTGGTAGGGCCGCTCTCTGATCCTCCCTCCGCTTCAGCGATTCAGGAAATGGTCCCGCCGCCGCGGGAGAGGGAGAGGCTAGGGCTGCCCCTGTCACAGGAAATGCGAGCGGCCAGAGCCGGCCCGCCCCTTTCACGCGGGTGCAACTTGCTTCCCTTGCCAGCGCGCCGCTGCGTCTGTCCAACTGTGTTTCGGCGCTCCTCTCTGGCTCTAGTTCAGTTTTCCAACTTTATGCTCCCCCCGCCTGGGAAGAAGTGGCTGCCCGAACTTGTCCCGCTACGCGGGAGAAGAAGGGAAGAAGGCCAGGACCTGGGAATTGGTGCCAACCCGTGGAGCATCTGCCGCGAGGAGGCAGAGGTGGAAGGACTAGGTAAACGCGGATTCGCTAGTTTAAACGGCTCGGCTACGCCCCAAACGCGCCCTTCAGAGCCCGCGGTCTCGCACGCTCACAGTCGTGCCTGACAATTTGGAAGTAAGCTTGACCCAAAATCGGGAAAGGACGGCTGTGTCCAGTACTCATGGGCAGTCGGCCAACTTGGCTAGAGAGCCAGAGAGGAGTTCGCCTCTTGGGACAAACCTTTAGTAGAAACGTGAGGTCGATTGCATCTGACTTGGCGCTTTGGAATTAAGTTTTGAAACAGGGCACCCTCTTTTCTTTTTCAATTACATGTTTAGTGCCTTGTAAATTAGGCCTAAACTGTCAGGCTTCAAGTCAGGGTGAGGGAAAAAAACCAAAATTCTCAATTTATTGAAGGAGCATGGGAAAATGTGGGTAGTGTGTTGGTGTGGGTTTTTTCTTTTTAATTCTATAAATTTAATTTCTATATAACACAAAGGAAAAGTTTATATAATAAGGCTCAAAATCAGTTTCTCAGTTCTATATAAAATAATCTGGAAAAATAAAACATTTTACAGTTTTCTGTTTTAAATTATTTTCGCAAAAAAAAGTCATGAGTTTAATTGAGCAAATTTGGGTGTATTCTATGTGCTAGGCAACCTCCAATAGAGCTCAACAAGCTGGCCCCAGGACCTGCTCTCAAGGAGCTTATATTCTGATAGGGCTGACAGATGAGAAAGAAATATGTAAAGTTATAAGAAAGGCTAGCAAACAAGGGACTGAAAGAATAACGGGCCCTCACATGAGTTAGGATGGGAAGTCCTTGCTATATTTAAACTGACACCTAAATGATGAGAAAACTCAAGCTAGCCTAAGAATAAAGACAATTTATACTCCTACTAGTAGTAGTTGTTATTCATTTCATTGTTGTCTTTCACTGTCCTAAGCATTGAAAAAAAAACACTCTGGTATATCTGGATTTAATGTAATGGCATCAAATTGGAAAAACTTCTTTTGAATTCAGAACATAAACTAAGTCTTGTCCAACATTAATGCTGTATGTCCAACACCTGGCTTTTATAATTCTCTTATTATAAAAGTGCCTAGTTAAGAACAATATCTCAGTAGAGAAAATGAAAAATAGTCTTACTGCTCCAGTTCTGCTTGGCAGATAGCAACGAAATACTAAACAGCAACATGAACTAGTAGGAATGGTCTGAATTTCTACTAAAAGGAAGGGGCCAAGGGGACTTATATTCCAAGGAGGTGCCTTCTGTTTAAATCACTGCTCCTGAACAACAGGAAAGGAAACCAACTGAAAACAGGTGCCAGGTCAGCCCGTGGTGTTACTCCTGTAGCATGGATAACCACAGTCTTTTCTACAATATCATGTGTGCCATAAAAATTCCATTTTTATTTTCTATGTGACCTTCACATGAATTCTGTTGGGAAGCATTGGACTAAGGTCCAGCCAGAAATACAAACTATCCCCCTTACGGGAAGACACTGAAAGGACCCTATCTTACTCTCAAGTTTAACTTGAAAAAGTAGAAAATTCAAAGAGTAAGAGGGAAGATTACAGCCTAGAGAAACTTTCTTAGAATTTTGGAGCCTTCGTTATTGTAAGAGCCCTGAGTTAAGGAAAATACTGGGTTGGCCAAAAAGTCAGTATAGTTTTTTCCATAACAGACACATTTTTCATTTTCACCACTAACTTTAGTGATTTGGATATTTTGAGTATGTTAGCTATCTCACACATGGTATAACGTTGATTGTTCTCAGTTAATGTCTTTATTTGATCGCTACCAACTTCATCTGGTCTACTCTACCGAGGAGCAATCTCCAGCATCTAACTTTGCAAACCACTTTTGATACATTATCAGTCACAGCACCTTCGCCATACACTGCAGAAATCTTTTTTTGCATTTCAGTTGTATTTTTACCTTTCTGGAAATAATAAAGCATAATATGCCAAAATTTTAGCTTATTTTCTTCCATCTTAAAATGGCTACACAAAAATTCACCAATTTTGATCTTTTTTTTTTAGCACACGCTGATGTGACAGCTGTCACAATACACTCTAACAAAATTGTTTTGAAGGAAGTTAAAGAAAACTAAATGCTACTCCAGTCATCTTACAGAAAAAACCAAATGAACTTTTTGGTCAACCCAATAGTTAGGGGCACCATTATCCTGCCTCATTTCACCATTAGTTTTGAAGAGAAAGAAATCCCAAGGTACAAACTGAGTGGTAGTAGAGCTGGAAGGAAAAGGAGAGTAAAGAAACCCCAGTTTTTAATAAAGGAGAAAAAGTAATAAAGATGAGAAGTTGGCCAAGTCTGAGAAATTACTCTGAGAACTTAAAAATGAGCTACCCAGGCCACCATCTCCCCCACCAGAAAAATCAATCCCGTTATTTAGACTGCTCTGGATTGAGACAGCTAAAGAAGCAATTGAGTCACACAGGAAGAGGTCAAAGGTTTTTTTAGAATAATCCTAATGGAAGAACATACACAATGGCTCAGACTAAGTAAAATATTTGCATGAACAATTACCATATTTTTCAGACTATAAGACACACCGGACCATAAGACGCACCTAGATTTTAGAGGAGGAAAATAGGAAAAAAAAATTTGAAGCAAAAAATGTGGTAAAATATTTAATAACATAAATAACATAATATTTCACCAATGTAAATTTAAACAGCCAGGTAAGCTATCTTCGGACTATAAGACATACCCCTATTTTCCTCCCAAATTTAGTGGGGAAAGTGCGTCTTACAGTCTGAAAAGTATGGTAATTCCTGATAATTTACACCAATGAGTATAGGTACATTTAATCCCAAAAAAGGTATTAGGAAATTTATCCATGTTAGATTTTCAAATATGTTTCAAATTCTAATCTGTTTGAATGTGTTTGTATTCTTTAAATGCATTTCACCAAACTGATGAAGAGCTCCAGGATTATGCTCTGTGTAAACTATATTTAGTGAAACTATATAATGATGGCATTAAAATGATCTTAATCCACAAAAAAACAGATATTGGTACAAGTATTTAATACTTACTAATAATAATAGAATATACATACTATCAAATTTGTTGATATTTTAAGCCCCTTTGCTGCCATAAGTTCTTAGAATACATTGGGAAGGTCTAGACCAAGCCTGTCTGCTCGTAACTGGGCTAAGAGCAAAACCCCTCAGGGAATATCTTTCAAAATATTTCTGCTGTCTCCAGAGCATTTGATGAGTCACTTTGAGTTGTGGCTTCCACAGCTTTCAAGACTATAAGGAGAACAGCATACATCTATACTTATAATCATTATTCTAGGCAAGACCAAATCACCTTTCCCAATTTTCCATAAAATATTTTCAATACTCCAGAAGACTTCATTCAAAGTAAACAACAACAAAGCTTATTTAGGGCATTTCCACTTCTTCTTACAGTATCAAACATTGAAAGAACTAAGGAGGAGCTGAAGCAATTCTATTTGGGGGATATTATAGGAAAGCATTGCTTTAAAAAAGCATAAGGTTGCAATAGTTAAGCTCTATGCAAGGTTACTTCTGTGACAAATGCAAAGGTTTTAAGTTGCCAGTTCGTCCATGTATGACATGATACTGGACAGGTCATTTCTGCACCTCATTTGCCTTACTAAAAAACAG